>OVAV01001017.1:0-10515 GCA_900406375.1 Iberis amara | reverse complement strand
TAGAACTTGAATCAACAATATATACTACAATTAGTTAAATACAGCCACATAAAGCTAAGAGAATCTTTCTGACTCTTAAAAGAAAATAATGCTTTTTCATTTTCTTTGACACTCAAATTCACCTTAACACACAGAATTTTAAAGCAGTCACTCTATAAGTTTCATTTAGAAAAAAAACTATCAGCAGTAGCTAATAAAAGGAACGCTACTATGCCGCTTGCAAAAGTCTTAAAGATAAAAGGAATGCTAAGATTTCATCACACTTGAAGACGGTGGTAACGGTAATATTACCTGAAAAAGTGGAAGGCCAAGAGTTAGAAGTAAACAGATATAGTTAGGTGGAGAATTATCATTGATTTTAACAAAAATTTTGCTCATGTGGATAGTGTAACGATCTCTTCTTGAGTCACTATTTTTGATCCCAATAATCCATTATTAGGATATTGTCCGCTTGAATTTCAAAAGTTCGCACGTCTTTCTTATTGGGTATCACCCAAAAATACCTTGTACTAGTTAGGAATTGGACTCCTTATATATATTAGCCAACTCGGTAGGGATGATCGTCTTTAACCACGTAAGTCCCACAAATCACTCCCAGTCAGAAGTCCTTGTTGCATAGTCGTCCCTATTGATTCTATCTTAGAATTGACCGCGCTCTGATAACAACTTGTAACTACCCCCTCCTTAGGCCGCTACTTCCGAGCCCAACAACCCATTAGTATGGTATTGTCAACTTTGGACCACAAAGACCCGCACGTCTTGCATTTTTGATATCACTCCAAACTGCTTCATACTAATTATGAATTGGATTCCCTTATATATATTTGCCAACTTTTGGCTAATCTTGCGATGTGAATTATTTTTCTTTGATCATGTAGGTCCCACATATAGACTAAGAAGCTAAAAACAAGTACTAGTATAAATTTATAACACTCTAATTCTATTTACAAAGATATTCTACATAAATGTTTTTATTTGGTGAAAGTGGACTATACTAGCGTTAGCTACTATTGATACTGAAAGGATTCGTCCAATGTAGTTTGTGAGAAAAGAAACAAAATTAATTTTTGACAAATAAAGTATTCATTGTTGAGAAAAAGATTGGAAAAAAAAATCATGAGAAAAAGAATCCAAGCATGAGGAAAATGAAGTAATCTCACCAAACCCTACATGAAGTAAATATTACGACTGCGACCTATCCTCGTCCTCATCACCACTCCATACAAAAGACAAAAAAATAGCGCACATGCAATGCCCAAAATTACGAGAACACCCTTTTCACGAAACACTGATCATACTCTCTCTCAAATTTTACGAGAACGCCCTAAAGAGCGCACCACATTGTACGATTCTTGTTACTGGAGCACTGATCATACTCTGTTTCAAATTTTCCAAAATCATTTCAGCAACTGATGATGTTAGCACAAGAAGCGATGATTACTGATCAAAAACAGAAACAAAAGGCAAAGGCTTTGTAAGTTCTTTAAAGAGTCGATCAATGTCTTTCTTATAAAGTCATAAGTCCATCTATATATACTTGTCTCTCCTATACAACTTTTGTTAGTTTATTAGACACAAATGTAGTAGGTATATATGCTAATTATTTCCTAAAGTATATAGAAAACGCATTAAGCATAATGGTTGAAAAGATAATTGTGAGTGGAGCATAAAGCATCAAGAATATATGTTGGATAACGACAAAGTTGTATAATAAATTAAAAAAAGATCCGCTAGTGATTTATAAGATTAATACGTCGTTTAGCGTTAGTGAGAACTGATGCTTAGCTTTTGCTTCTTCTCTTTCTAATTGATTTAGCATTGTTGCTGCTTCTGCAATGGCCTTTTCCATTGGTACGATTTACTCTTTTACTCGCTTGTGTTTGAAAATTTTAACTATTCATTTATATGCATAATATTAGCTAAGTTTTATCACTTGATATATATGCAGGAATGCTTCCTTGGTGTAACGTTGAACTGAATCTGGCCTCTTATTGCTTCCAAAGAACCATCATAGATCTCATAAATCTATTATTCCTCGGCATCTTCTACTTGCTCTTAATAGCTGCTTCTTTCTCCAAACATTTTGTTGTCCAACGCAGCAAGNGCTTCTGCAATGGCCTTTTCCATTGGTACGATTTACTCTTTTTACTCAATCCACTGCTTTCTTCGTTTCTTGGGTACATTTCTGTACCATTTTTGGCTTGTGTGTAACTATTCGTTTATATGCATAATATTAGCTAAGTTTTATCACTTGATATATATGCAGGAATGCTTCCTTGGTGTGACGTTGAACTGAATCTGGCGTCCTATTGCTTACAAAGAACCATCATAGATCTCATAAATCTATTGTTCCTCGGCATCTTCTACTTGCTCTTAATAGCTACTTCTTTTTCCAAACATTTTGTTGTCCAACGCAGCAATNCCAACGCAGCAAGAGAAACTACATCTCTGTGGCTGCAGCTATATGCTGTTCTCTTTCTAGCATAAACTTTCTTGGTGCTGGATTAACAAATCTAATTAATGGTGGTAGTGAAGCCAATGAAATCTCTTGGGCTGTTGAAGGGATCATTTGGGGCTCACTTGCGGTTTCGTTGCTTGTTAATGGCTCCAAGTGGATTAAGATTCATACATCTATTTGGTGGATATCTTTTGCTTTGTTGACTTTAGCATCAAAGACTTATATACTTTTGCAGGGAAAAGACATCAAACTCTTTGACATCATTAGCTTTCCAATGAGCCTTTTGCTTCTCCTTTGCTCTTTTATGAACTTAAGATCTTCTTCAACAACTCAAGATTGCAATGAAACCCCTCTTTCTGATCCTCTATTAATCGACAAAAACCCTGCGAGGTTAGGAACATCGGGTTTATTTAGTATTCTGACATTCTCTTGGATGAATCCTTTACTCTCCGCAGGCTTCAAGAAGCCATTATCCTCAGATGATATCCCAAGTATACTCCCAGAGGATGAAGCAGAATTAGCTTACACTAAATTTGCTAAAGCAATGGATACTCTTCTCGCAGAAGGAAGCTTAGCAAAGGAACGAAATTTAGTGATTAGAGCCATTGCAAAAGTTTATTTCAAAGAAAACATTTTCATAGCCGTTTGTGCACTTTTAAGAACACTTGCTGTTGTATCTCTACCACTTATGCTATACATCTTTGTGGAATATGCAAACAGTGACAACAGAGATCTCCGCGATGGATTCTTTAACTTAGCTTGTTTAGTTATGTTGAAGCTAGTTGAATCTTTGTCAATGAGACATTGGCATTTTGCAGCAAGAAGATCAGGGATGAGGATTAGATCAGCTTTAATGGTAGCAACATATAGAAAACAGCTAAAGCTATCAAGCTTAGGGAGGAAAAGACATTCATCTGGAGAGATTGTGAATTATATCGCAGTTGATGCATATCGAATGGGCGAATTCATGTGGTGGTTTCACTCTGGATGGAGTCTAACCATGCAGCTTTTGCTTTCTACAACTCTACTCTTTCGAATCGTTGGAATCGGTGCTTTACCTGGTTTAATCCTTCTTCTCTTGTGTGGTTTACTTAACCTACCATATGCAAAGATGCTTCAGAACTGTCAGATGCAGTTCATGATTGCGCAGGATAAGCGATTGCGGTCTACTTCAGAGATTCTGAATAGTATGAAAGTCATTAAGCTTCAATCATGGGAAGAAAAGTTCAAGAAATCGATCGAATCTTGTCGCGCTGATGAATTCAAATGGTTGGCTAAGGCTCAATTGACAAAGGCCTTTGGTACTTTCTTGTATTGGATGTCTCCAACTATAGTTTCTTCGGTTATATTTATCGGTTGCGCTCTGTTAAAGAGCGCACCACTGAATGCTAGCACCATCTTTACAGTTTTAGCTACACTGAGAGTTATATCAGATCCTGTTAGATTTATACCTGAAGCAATTTCAGCAATCATCCAAGTCAATGTCTCTTTTGATAGGATAAACAACTTCTTGCTTGATGATGAGCTTAAGATTGATGACATTGAAAGAAGTAGTCTAGAGAAATCTGGAACAGCAGTTGAGATACAATCAGGTGATTTCAGTTGGGATTTAGAAACAAAGATTCAAACTCTTCGAAATATAAATCTCGAAATCAAACATGGGGAAAAAATCGCGGTTTGTGGACCAGTTGGTGCAGGAAAATCGTCGCTGTTGCATTCGATACTTGGAGAAATACCTAAAATTTGTGGAACTGTAAAGGTCTCTGGTTCTATTGCTTATGTTTCTCAAACCTCTTGGGTCCAAAGTGGTACCATCAGGGACAATATCCTCTATGGAAAGTCCATGGAAACTAGAAGATACAATGCAGCTATAAAAGCATGTGCATTGGATAAGGACTTAAATGAGTTTGGACATGGTGATCTCACAGAGATAGGACAAAGAGGTCTTAATTTGAGCGGAGGACAAAAGCAAAGGATTCAGCTGGCTCGTGCTGTATATGCAGACGCTGACATTTACCTTCTTGATGATCCTTTTAGTGCTGTAGATGCACATACAGCTGGAGTTCTTTTTCATGTAAGTGAGAACGTTAACTTTTAAAGAATCTTTTCTTAAAGACTGCTTCTCATTATGTTTATGCCTGCAGAAATGTGTTGAGGACTCACTGAGGGAGAAAACTGTGATCCTAGTCACTCACCAAGTCGAATTTCTCTCAGAAGTTGATCAAATTCTGGTAAATCTTGAGTAGCAGCAGATGAACTAGGGTTGGGCGGTCGGTTTGGATCGGTTCCGGTTCTTTCGGTTCCTTCAATATAAGATCCAAACCATTAAAAAATCAGTTTGGTTCGGTTTTTGGTCAGTTTGGTTCAATTTGGATCTAAATATGAGAACCATACTTAAAATAGCCGAAACCGAAGATACCTAAAAAATATCCAAAAGAACTGGAAAACCCCAAAAACATTCTAAAATTGATAAAAGGGACATATATTCATGGTTCTATGCATAAACACTTGCCTTATATTTTCAGTTCCTTCGATTTGGTTCGAAATAGAACCAATATCGGATGTTCTTGGTAAGAAGAACAATTTAGAGGGAGGACCCGAACCAAACCTGTTTTTTCTGTTCGGTTTTTGGGTTCCGGATATTTTTTCCACGCCTAACAAAAGACTGTATGTCTCAACCGTTTAGTTATTAATGATTGGTAATTTTTGATCAGGTTATGGAGGAAGGAAGAGTCACTCAATTAGGAAAGTATGAGGAGCTTTTAATAATGGGGACTGCATTCAAACAGCTAGTGAATGCTCATAATGATGCAGTAACTGTATTACCTTTAGCTAGTAATGAAACCCTAGGAGATCTTAAGAAAGGAGGAAGTCACATAGAAATCCAAAAAACCGAAGAAGAAATAAAAACAACAGATATTCCATTTCCAGGGATACAACTTACACAAGAAGAAGAAAAAGAGAAAGGTTATGTTGGAATGAAACCTTTCCTGGACTATTTTCGTGTGTCCGGAGGATGGTTTCTTCTATGGTCAAGTACATTTGGCCAAGTTGGCTTTGTAATATTTCAAGCTGCATCAACATACTGGTTAGCTTATGGAATTGGAAACACTAAACTCACTGTTACAATGCTTATTGGTGTCTATAGCATTATATCAACTCTTAGTGCTGGTTTTGTATATGCAAGAGCTGTTGCAGCTGCTCATCTTGGACTAAAAGCTTCCAAAGTTTTCTTCTCCTGTTTCACAAATGCAGTCTTCAAAGCCCCAATGGTTTTCTTTGATTCTACTCCAATTGGCCGCATTCTCACTCGTGCATCATCTGATTTGAACATCTTGGACTTTGACATTCCAGTTGCATTCATATATGTGTTAGTACCTGCTGTTGAGCTCGCTGCAGCTCTAATCGTCATGACCTATGTGACATGGCAAGTAATCATTATCGCTCTTCTTGCTTTAGTAGCCACAGTTTTTGTTCAGGATTACTATTTAGCGTCTGCGAGGGAGCTGATTAGGATCAATGGAACAACTAAAGCACCAGTGATGAATTATGCAGCAGAAACTGCACATGGAGTGGTGACTATAAGAGCATTTGGAACAATAGATAGATTCCTTACAAACTACCTTAATCTAGTAGACACAGATGCTGTGTTATTCTTTCTATCTAATGCAGCCATGGAGTGGTTGACTCTAAGAATAGAGACACTACAGAATTTAACACTCCTTACTTGTGCACTTCTGCTTATTCTTATCCCCAAGGGCTACATAGCTCCTGGTACACCACATCTTCGAGACCTTGTCTTATTGTTATATATTTGTTGTAAATGAAGTTGTGCCTTTGTGTTTGCAGGCCTAGTTGGACTTTCACTATCCTATGCATTAACACTGACACAAAGTCAAGTGTTTCTAACCAGATGGTATTGCACGTTATCAAATTCAATCATTTCAGTAGAGAGGATAACACAGTATATGAGCATACAAGCAGAACCTCCTGCAGTTGTTGATGATTGTAGACCACCTTCCTCATGGCCTTCCAATGGTACAATTTACTTGCAGGAGCTTAAGGTAAGATATCGACCCAATGCTGCGCTGGTTCTTAAAGGAATCTCTTGCACATTCAGAGAAGGGACTAGAGTGGGAGTTGTTGGGAGGACAGGAAGTGGGAAAAGCACTTTAATCAGCGCATTGTTTCGACTTGTAGAACCAGCAAGTGGTTCTATATTGATTGATGGTATTGACATAAGTAAGATTGGCCTGAAAGATCTGAGAATGAAACTCAGTATCATTCCTCAAGAACCAACTCTGTTCCGTGGCTGTATAAGGACCAACCTTGATCCTTTAGGTGTTTACTCTGACGATGATATATGGAAGGTGAAACAAGAAACAAGAGTGTGATTACTAAATCAAAGATATAAAACCTTTTTGATGAATCATAACTTTTGCAGGCTCTTGAGAAGTGTCAGCTCAAGACCACAATTAGCAATCTGCCTAATAAACTTAATTCTTCAGGTAGATAATGTTTTCCTTCTACGAAATTTTCGTTACACTTATTTTTATCTTTTGCTGTTGGTTTGGATGAAGTGAGTGATGAAGGAGAGAACTGGAGCGTGGGACAGAGACAGCTGTTCTGCCTTGGAAGGGTACTGTTGAAGAGAAACAAAATATTAGTGTTAGATGAAGCTACAGCTTCCATTGATTCAGCCACTGATGCTATCATTCAGAGAATTATTCGAGAGGAGTTTGTAGACTGCACAGTGATAACAGTTGCTCATAGAGTACCAACGGTCATAGACAGTGATATGGTCATGGTTCTCTCCTTTGGTAAAACATATTCACCGTCTACATCACTTAAAACTATTGTGATGACCTATGTGGAAGCTAATGAGTGGTGACCAATGGGTTTTGGTTTGGTTTTCTTCTACAGGTGATCTTGTGGAGTATGACGAACCTTCGAAGCTGATGGAGACTGATTCTTACTTCTCCAAGCTCGTTGCTGAGTATTGGGCAAGTTGCAGAGGAAATTCTTCTTAGAATATTCAAGTCTAGTGCTAAATGTAAACTGTGATTATCCACAGATGGAATAATAGGCCACATGATCAAACTATAATTCAGATGATGGTCTTTCATTGTAGTCTTGAGAAAGAAATAAAAATTGAAATGCAAGCATGGATGGACAATGCTACAGAGTTAATGCACCAAACTCTATAGTCATTTCACAGTTTATGTACAACTTTATCTGTTTATCAGTCCAGAGAATTAAGGAACAGAAACATACCTGCTAGGAGTTTAATGTGCTTAGAAGTCGAGATCAATTAAAGCTCCAAGTCCCCCAACAGGTTCCTTCATGCCCTGACAATAAAGGATATTACTCCAGCCAATTCCTATATAGTAGTCACATACAACTTGAAAAGACTAAATCACAATTACTAATTTGAGAGCATAAAAAGGGAAAAGAGACTATCATAATCACCAAAAAGCGGGAACTGGTAACAGTGACGACCAAATTTGACCAAAAATAACAAACAACAACTGTCCATCAGGTAGTCGTTTAAAGTAGTCAACTCAACGGATACTGAGTGTAAAACAACTGAGAAAGAGAAAGAAAAGAAGAAACAAGGTGAAAAGCTGATCTTTTCATACACATGAAAGCTTTCTGAGTTGTACTACAGAGCAAGAGAATCACATGCAGCTAAAAAGCCATAAACAAGTTTCCAACTTTTCTGCAATTAGTAGACAATCAAAGACCATAAAAGAAAGCAGTAGCCTTCATAATGATTCTCAAGAAGTAACATAAAGGGAAGCAAAAAGAAGAAAGCTTTATTAATGAAAATTAACAAATGGAAGATCCTCCATAATTTCCTGATATGAACAATAATAAAGATACTACAAGCAAAACCNAAACTCAATAAACCCTCAAACTGGAAGACTCATACCCCAATCACTACAACTCTTTCATCATCTTTGTTGGGGTATGCAAAAACTAGGGAAAATTGTCAAGAAAATGAGAATAGTGGTACCAAAGATACAATAAACAAAGAGACCAATCAAAAGACTAGGAGGCAGGAGAAGAAGATGAAGATGAAGGGAGAGGACGAGGCGGTGGCAACATTTGACGGAGATCCGGACCTCCAGTTGCTTTGAGTATGAAAGGATGTTGCAAAAGTTGTTGAGCAGACCATCTCTTAGGAGGATCACTTTGTAAGCAACATGAGATGAAGTGACGGAACTCTTGAGAAGCAGTTGCCGGAGCTTCCGGCGGCTGAGACATACAAATGGCGCACATTAGACTCGCCCAGTCGCCTTGTCTACTCACAGCGAAAGGGAATCTCCCCAGATAGAACTCTAGGATGCTAACACCCAAACTCCAGATATCTCCGGCGTAGCCGTCATACCGACCGTGATTCAGGTCGGTGTTAATCCGTTCAGGGCTCATGTAAGCGATGGTCCCAACAGACGAGTTGCAAGGATCCATGGTCTGTGCTAAGATCCGGCTGACTCCGAAATCAGCGATCTTGACGTTCTTGGCTGAGTTAATGAGGAGATTCGAAGGCTTGATGTCACGGTGGACGATGTGACGGCGATGAAGATAAGCTAATCCGCTGAGAATCTGGCGGGAGAGATCGGCTAATTGCTGCTCTTGCCACACGTGTGCGCCTTCGAGAGATCCTTGGTCCATGAGCTCGAGCAAAACCTGGATCTCGCCGTTGTGNCGATTTCTCTACAGATCTGACGTCTAACGGTATCTTCATGGTTTCCGTAAATCACCTTGAGAGCGAAAGGTCGGGAAGTTGGACGGTGGATTACCTTGTAAACCGTTCCTCCGGCGCCGCTTCCGATTCGGTTCACGCGCTCTAGCTCGGATAAGCTCTTGGCGGCAAAGATGTTGGTGGAGATCGCAGAGGCCGAAGCAGGACCAGAAGAAGAAGGAGGAGGGAGAGGAAGAGGCACAGCGAGACCGACATCGCGTTGTGGGAGTGGTAAGCTGAGATCAGGACGCTTGCGCGAGCGGCTCTTCACCGGAGAAGAAGATACTCCAGGAGGCGATTGAATCGGTCTCATGGCTTGACGAATCAAAAAACCTCAAAATCAGGTCTCTGTCGTCTTCGTATTTGATTCGTCTTCAAAGGGATCAAAACGAAAGAAAAAATGAAGCTTCATCGAAGTAATGGTGAAAGAGAAGGAGAGATTAGAGAAAAGTTGCTTAGGGTAAGAGGAGGGCAAAATAATAATAATAAATTAAAATAAAGAAAATTTTGAGAGCGTGAAAAGCACTCGCTACAAGATTTGGAAGCATCTGTGTAATAAATATTTGCATTTGCATAACACGTTAACATGTTTTCGTTGCTCGGTCTGAAATTGGCGTCGGCTTTTTTTTATTTTTATCTATTGTATTAATAACCAGTGCTAAGACCTAATGCACGGGTTAAATATACATATATTGTTCATTAACAATTAAGCTAACCTATAAATTTAAATAATTATTTCAAATTTTGGTGAAATATTATACTATTATTTATCGTCTATCGTATTTTTTNNGTGAAATATTATACTATTATTTATCGTCTATCGTATTTTTTAAAAAGTATATTTTGATTTCCTTAAAAATATTATAAAATTGTTTTGATATATATTCTTCCTCACTAATAGATGAACGTGAAAAAATAAGTTAATAAAAATTTAGCATATTCGTTGTGTATATGTTATTAATTTATACAAAAAACATAAATATTAGTAAGAGATTTAATATATATTTAGTTTANTAGTTTTCAGAAAAAAGATGCCTTAGTTTAATTAAAAAATAAAGATATTCTAGTTTTTGGAGTAAAACCTATGACCAAAATCGAACCCAAAAGAAAAAAAAATAAAAACAGTGTGGAAATCCTATCATCATTAACTATTCACAACACATGTCCTCCTCAAAATTAAATTAGAGTATAATCACATAAATCAAAATAGCGAATATTTACAATTAACGTACTTATTGGAGATGAAAATTCAAGATCAAAGTTTTTATCTATATATATATGCACGAAGAAGATTCTTCTACTTGATCCAAAA
>OVAV01001016.1:0-14824 GCA_900406375.1 Iberis amara | reverse complement strand
AATTGGGAGATATTTTTCTCCCGTTTCATACCAAAAAAAAAGGTTGACATCACTACACCCAAATGTATCCAAATTTTTTCCCCCTTAGCTCTTGATTATAATACCCAAACTTGTTATGTTCTTTACCTTACCCCTTGTATTATTCTACCTCATCAATTTCCCCCCTATGCGATTAATTAGAGTTATTGACGATTTGAAAACTTAAAATTGCATTTAGAAATTGCGTTTGATAGATAAAATAAACCAAAACAAAACCAGACAAATAAAAGAAAAAGCGATTTCATTTACTTACTTTAAACCGAGAGAAAAAATAGTTTCTGGTTGATTTACAGAAAACACATATTCTGGGAAAAAGTTAGTTAAGAACAAGAACAAGATATCTTCATAATTAATGGCTTATGTAACATCAGCCACCGGCGCAATCCCATCTTTCACAGATTGTGGAGGAAAAACAAAACCCACCAACATTCTGGTGTCAGATCAAAAAGGTCGTATCAAAAATGTTGATTTTTTCCGGAATCAAATACGGCGATCAAATGAGTAACAAACTCTAATTTCTGGGTTTATCCAGCGGGGAATCTGATCTCTGGAAACCAATAAAGCGATGGTTTGGAAAATGACTTCACACGAAGCAACTCAGAGAAGAGAAGGGAGACGTTTGAGATCAAATCGATAACTCGTACACACGCATTATGATTTATGACATTCCAGATGTATCAAAGCTTCATAAAGTTATTGGATGGGAAGTTTTTTGAACATGTAAAAAGAAAAACCGAGGCATTTGTTTTAACCGTTTTCGGTTCAATCTGATATGACCGGTTGGTTTAATAGCCATGTTAAACCAAAAGCATTGACTTGCTTTGGTTCCTCTCATGAAATTGCTCCAACTATCACCAAAGCTCCAAACTTATGAAGGCTCCGTTCAAAATCAAATGGTTTAATCAAAACCGGTTAACTAACCCAAAGGCCAACAATATTGCATCATCTTTTTTTCTCTGCAATGCGTTGTTTCAGATTGTTGTTTCATTTCGGATCTCTTGTGCTTCAAGATAGCTCCTTCAGTTTCAAATTTAGTCTTTTTATTTTAGTAAATAGTGGTAACAGAACCAGAGACGTTTGTTTACATTAGATTCAGACAGTCAAATCAATCCTCAAAAACATAAAAATGAAGAAACTTTATGTTGTATTCAGCTACTGTGTTGAAGAATCTAGTACACATCGACAACTCCAGATGCGAAACCAGGATCAACTGCAGCTCTTACCAAAACTTTTGATCTGACACAGGAATGTAGGTGGGTCTTGTTTTTCCTCCACAATTTGTGAAAAATGGGATTGCAACGGTGGCTGAAGTTACTGAAGCCATTAATTATGAATATATCTTGTTCTTGTTCTTAGCTAATTTTTTCCCAGAATGTGTTTTCAGTAAATCGTGTTTTCCATAAACTATTTTTTCTCTCGGTTAAGAGTAAGTAAATGAAATCGGATTTTCTTTTATTTGTCCGGTTTTGTTTCGGTTTTATTTTACCTATTAAACGCAATTTTTAAACACAATTTTAAGTTTTCAAATCGCCAATAACTCTAACTAATCGCATAGGGGGGAAATTGATGAGGTAGAATAATACAGGGGGTAAGGTAAAGAGCATACAAGTTTGGGTATCATAATCAAGAGCTAACAAGTTTGGGGGGAAAAATTTGGGTACATAAAGTTTAGGGGGTGTAATGATGTTAACCCTTAATCCTTTTTTTTTTTGTAGACACTAGTAATCCTTTTTAATTGGAAAAGTTTTTTTTTTTCATCTAGGTAACACAATACAATCAAACAAAAGAAACAAAACGATAAACAAAGAACAAAAGGGAAAAAACAAAAGGGTGGATACTTCCCACTGAGGCGCAACCGAGAGCAGAATGCGGAACCGAGCTGAGGACAACATAACCAGTCGACGCATCGAGGACAAGCGACTAAGAGAAGAAGAAGCGAAGCAAGGTAGCTGGACCTGGAAGAAAGAGACGGTGCAACGGCACCCAACATCCAGACACGCCTGAGAAGGAACTCTTGGAAGACACAACTACCGAAACGAGAAAGGACAAACCTTGTCTCTAGCAACTTCTTGAGCCCGAATGCTGGAAGACTGAAACGAGACCTTGAACGAGTACCACGCTAAATCCAAATGAAGACCGACGCCAGACGAAGACCCGGAGAACCGCAGAGAAAGCTGTTGGAAAGGGCAGAGCTGGCCAAAAATTCCTGGTGAAGACCATAGGCTATCCGTCCCAGTCATTCGGACACAACAACAAACCCGCGGGAAACCGAGAACAAACCGACGAGGAAAGAAGACCAACATAAAAGCCGGAAACTTAGAAATAAAGCCGAAAACAAACCGACCACCAGAAAAACACAGCAACCCGCGAAGACCAAGCAGCAACTAACCACAACCCAAGAGCAAAACCTAAACAATCGAACAAACCAAGAGGAGGAGCCCTACACCAGAGACCCGAGGAGAACCTGGGCAGAGGAGAACCAAGAGGAAAAACCGGAGAACCCGGCAAAACCAACCAAAGCCGAACTTGCGGATATGACCGGAGAAAAGACCACGACCACTGGCAATGGATCCTGAAGCAGAACCGAGCCCAGACCCGAGAACCACCCACTCACGGCGGAAGACAAAAGAGAAGATAGAACCTGCAGATCTGAAACGGCGCAACATAGACGGCAAGGCCATCACCACCAAAACCGAGACTCTCTGCCGGATCCCAACAACACCAAAACTACCGCCGCTGTGATTTGCGGCTAAGAACTAGGGAGAGAGAGAGAAGCAAGCCAGATCTGACACGAGCCACTGAGAAAAATCGCTAGGGCCGGCAGCTTTTGGTCGGTGCACGAGCTTGTGCTCAGAAGAGGAAGAAAGGGAGCTCCGTACGCTCCGGCTAGTCCCCTCCGGCGAAAGATCGGTGACCAGATCCGATCTGCAGAGGAGAGAAGTTAGAGAGAGGGAGGAGAGAGAAAAGTCGTAAGAACGTTTTTGTCAAGTAAATCCTTATATCGTTTTAATTGGAAAAGATTTAGGTATGGAATAATTGGAACACTAATTTGTTTTATATTATTTTTATAGTAATTCTACCAAATATCACAAAAAATGAGTTTAGATTTCAAAAATACCATATACTCTTAATTATTCTAATAATATCAATAAAATGTTTTTTCCCAAAAATATGATAAACACAAAAATTTAAAGGGTTCAGAATTTTGAATTTTTGGGTTTGAGTTCACTAATTATAGTTTAGAGTTTAATTTTTGAGTTTAGGATTTAAATTTGACATTTATAACCTATTTAAAATTTTTGATACTTTTAGAACAAAACATTTTTATTGTATTTTTAAAATAATTTAAGAGCAAATGATATTTTCGAATACAATCTTAAAAATTTTGCTATTGTTGAGAAATTGCTTGATTTTTCAGCTGTTTTTTTATGTTGTTATCAAACTTATTTCACAAATATATAATTTTGTGGAATATTTACATGTTAAACTTTTGAGTTTGAAAGATAATAATGCCTAACACTATAAAAGTTATTTATCATTCCACTAAGAAGAATTCCTTCCAATACCATCAAAAAAAAGTTTAAATTTTAAAAATACCACACACTCAAAAACAAAAGACAAACCTCTAAGGCCTTGATTGGTAAAAAAATGGCAAATCGCTGGTTTTCCCAAGGAGAGATTTCCGGTGTCCATACCCTGCCGCCTCCGCTCACCCACCCTCCGTCAACTCCCCTCCGACCACCAGATCCACCTGACCCTGCTTACAATGCCTCTTTTCCCCCCCTCTCCAATTACCATCCCTCATCCACCCTCGTCATCTTCTCCCTCGTCTTCACTCTCTTCCCCTAATTCACCATGTGTAGACCCTGAACGGGTAGTTCTTGGCCTCAAGGCTCATCACCACCCTACTACTGTTGTCGTCAAGACTCAGATTTTAGAAGCAATTCGCGAAAGTCTAAACCCAAACCAGTCACTATTGGAAAACACTGCTCATGGATGTGCAGATCTAACCCTCCGTGGACTATCCGAACAACAAACCACTAACCAGAACCCTAACCAAGACATTACCATGGAACATGGCCAACCACCAAACTCTAAAGCCCCTCCTCCTCCCCAGTCTGGTTCAGTCTCTAGCCCGCCTCATCCGTTCCACCCAGCCTCTGCTCCGACCAGCTCGTCTTCCCAAATTCCTCCCCCACCTCATCAGTCTCAGCCTCAACCACCACCTGTTAATTCTGCTCAAACCTGGGCACAAAGATTAAAACGTGTCACTGACAAGAAATTAAGCAGAATTGCTCGGGTCACAATATCAGACTCATGCAAACCTAGAGTCTTAATTCCAGATGATGTGTTCAAAGAAGGGGCTCAGATTCACAAGGATATCATCACTGCCAAGTTCCTTGGAAAGCTTCCCCCCTTTAAACAAATACAAAGTGTCCTAAACTTTATGTGGGGCAAAGGATCGAAGTTAGAATTTCACACCATTCACAACACAAGAACTCTGCTTATACGTATCCCGAATGAGTACATCAGGAAAAAGGTTTTAGAGAAAAAAGTGTGGTATATTGGGGAATCTATGTTTCATGTATACGTTTGGACGGATAAAGGTGCAGACATTGCTCTAGACAAGATACCCTTATGGACTCACTTAAAAGGAGTCCCTATCAATTTAATGCACCAGAAAGGCTTGAAATTTCTTGCGGGTTTAATAGGAGAACCCAAAGAAACTGATGACTATACACTTAATCTCCAAAGCATGGATACTGCTCATGTCAAAATTGAAGCTGATGTTACAAAGCCACTACCTACCTCTGTGGAATTTGAGAGACAAGATGGCTCTGTTACAACTCTGGAAGTATCCTACCCATGGGTCCCTCTCTCTTGCAGCCACTGTCATGAAATAGGGCATTCTATTAAACTTTGCCCTTACACGACTATGGTCTGTGTTCCTGTAAAAAAAAAGGATGTTATTCCCCCACCTGCCACCCAAGTCATTCCCCCATCCTCTCCTATCCCTCCGCCTCTCCAATCTAACCCTGTGAACCAGTCCCCACCCTTTTTTGAAACAGTCCCGCCCAAAAGATTCAAACAATCCTCACAAAACCACTCTTTTAACCCTATCACTATCCAAACAACTAACTCATTCTCAACCTTCTCTTCAGATCTATCTAAAGACCTCTCCACTATTACCTCCCCGATTTCACCTTCTCACCACCTTCCGCCAGTTGATCCTCTTTACACTAACCCCCCTCCTCCAGATGATCCTCTTTCCTCTAACCCCTCTTATTTGAACTCCCAAGATATGGATACCTCCCCTCCCAAGGGAGTGTCTTCCTAACCTTCTAATGTCTATAAAATCATTTTTTTGGAATGTCCGTGGCTTAAATGACCATCGGAAACATCGGCCTTTTGTGGACTGGCTTGCCATTAATAAGCCAATTTTTGGTGCTCTTTTGGAAACCCATATTAAGGAACCGAATTTGAACCTTATCCTACAATCCATTTGCCCTCATTGGAATCATGTCTCTAACCACCAGTCTGACCCCAATGGCAGAATTATTATAATCTGGAATGATGAGGCCACTCTCACCCCTCTTCATCAGACGCAAAAATCATTGACATGTGAGATACAAATTGTTGGAAATCCAAAGTTCACATACACAGCCATCTACGCCTCAAACCTTCATGAGGAACGCATAAGCTGCTGGCATGACCTAATTCAAATAAGCCACACCCTCATTTCGCAGCACACCCCATGGCTTATTGGAGGAGATTTCAACCAAATAGCGCATCATGATGAGCACTCGTCCGTAACAGTGGACCACCTATCCTCATCTATGATAGACCTGAGGAACACTTTTAACCAGATAGAGGTTATGGATCTACGATTCTATGGATTGCATTACACATGGACTAATCACAGAGATGCAGACCCGATAAGCAAAAAACTAGATCGTCTTCTAGTAAACAACAATTGGTTATCGAACTTCCCTAACAGTTCCTGCTCCTTCCAAGCTAACCAATTTTCAGACCACTCACCTTGCCTCCTAGACCTTAGCACACCCCTACCCATTTCCGGAACCAAACCATTTAAATTCTTTAACTATCTTACTACCCACCCTCAATTCCTAACTATAGTGGAGAACGCTTGGATGAGTTCTGGAAATCTCTTACCTATGGGCCACTCTTTGCCAAATCTCTGCCTCAAGCTTAAACACCTGAAAAAAGAATTATCTATCTTAAACAGAGAGAATTACTCATGTATTGAAAAGAGAGTGAGAGAAACTAACTTGTTGTTGCAACATGTGCAGGTACAGGCACTCACAACACCAACCTCTGCTTTATTCCAAGAAGAGAGAGACCTGCACAATCATTGGCAAAGGCTTAGAACCATAGAAGAAGCATATTTTAAACAAAAATCTAGGATTAATTGGCTTAAAGAAGGGGATCAAAACACTACTTTCTTTCACAGAACATGTCAAGCAAGGAACTCATTCAATTCAGTAAGAATCCTAGCTCCCATTACTGGTCCTCAGACATCAGACCCTTACTTAATAAGCTCTATAGCTATAAATCACTTCCACTCAATGCTAAGCCCTCCCCATCTACAACCTGTCATTTGTCCCCCTAATTGGATTCAGTCCCTTTGCACATATAGATGTGACTCATCACTAAAAGCATCAATGGTTAGTTTCCCCTCAGATGAAGAAATCACAACGACAATCCACCATCTAAGTAAGAACAAGGCACCTGGCCCAGATGGTTATACTTCAGGGTTTTTCAAATCTGCACGGCACATAGTGGGTTCTGAAGTTAAATTTGGTATTGCTGACTTTTTTAGGACTGGATTCCTTCCTACCTCACTCAACTCTACTATTCTTACTTTAGTGCCAAAGAAACCAGGAGCAACACTAATCTCTGACTTTCGGCCCATTGCATGTTGTAACACTATCTACAAGGTCATCTCTAAAATTTTAGTTTCGAGACTTAAGCCCCTAATGCCACAATTTATCCTTTGGAACCAAACTGCTTTTGTTAGAGGAAGGTTATTAGTGGAAAACACTCTACTGGCTTATGAACTAGTACATGGTTATAATAGGAAAACTGGCCCTAAAAGAATCACCCTAAAGCTAGACATTGCAAAGGCATTTGATACCATAAGATGAGAATTTATCTTGAGCTGTCTGAGAGGTATTGAAGTTCCTGAGTTATACATAAGATGGATAGAAAGTTGTATCTAAACAGCAGCTTATTCTGTGGGGTTCAATGGACGTATTCATGGGTATTTCAAAGGGAAAAGAGGATTAAGGCAAGGGGATCCCTTATCCCCTTACCTTTTTGTACTGGCTTTGAATGGGCTTTCTCTACTTTTAGACAAGGGTGCACGGGAAAATAAATTCGGTTACCATCATAAGTGCAAGGATCTAAGCCTAACCCACCTATGTTTTGCTGACGATCTACTGATTTTTACTAATGGCAGGTTGCAATCAATACAATCAATTTTGCAGATTTTAAAAGACTTTGAAATGGTTTCAGGGCTAAGCATTAATCTCCAAAAATCCAATTTTTACTCATCAAGACTCAGCCAGCAAGAAATAGACCATATTCAGACCCACACAGGTTTAACACATGGCCAACTACCAGTTCGCTACTTGGGAGTACCACTAACCTCAAAAAAGCTCAGCATTCAAGATTGTGCCCCACTTGTCCAAAAAATTAAGGAACGCCTATCTTCTTGGACATCCAAATCTTTAAGTTTTGCAGGGCGCCTTCAGCTTCTCAATTCAGTCATTGCCGGCATAACCGGTTTCTGGACCTCGTCTTTCATCCCGCCAAAGAAATGTGTAACAACAATCAATTCACTTTCAAGCAATTTTCTTTGGCATGGAGAGGTAGGAGGCAATCACACTGCCAGAGTATCTTGGGAAACTGTTACCCAAACAAAAGAAAAAGGAGGCTTAGGGTTGAGACACTTACTTATGTGGAACAAAGCTACGGTTCTCAAACTAATTTGGATGTTATTCTTCAAGGAAGGATCAATTTGGGTAGCTTGGTATACAAAGGAGGTCCTGCAAGGAACACTTTCAAACTACTGGCGCCTAAATAAGAATCAGAAATTTTCTTGGCTATCAAACAAATTACTAACTTACAGGGACATGGTTTATCCTTTCATCAAGATGAAGATTGGTAACGGACGACGCTGCCTTATCTGGCATGATCACTGGACACCATTTGGGAACTTGGCTAATTTCCTTGGAGCAGGGGCTACTCGTCGTATGGGAATTAACTCCTTAGCCACTCTACGTGATATCTGGAGAGATGGTGGCTGGCGTCTGCACCCAGCAAGAGATGATAGACAAGTTGCTGTCCAAAGTTATTTATCTACTGTTCGTCTCACTACACCTGAAGACACATACACGTGGAGTATGGACAACTCCTCTAAAAAACCATCCATTGGTGCAATCTACAAAACAATAAGGCCGACATCACCCTCAGTTCCCTGGTTTAATATTGTTTGGTTTAAAGAAGGCATACCAAAACACAAATTCCTCACCTGGTTGGTTGTGCTCAATAGATGTCCCACCAGAGATCGCTTACTACAATGGGGACTTCGTACTGATCCGACTTGTCTACTCTGTCAGCAAGCTCATGAATCTCGTGACCACTTGTTTTTTAACTGTCATTACTCTATGCAGATTTGGTCAGAACTTTCAGCTAGATGCGACCTAAGCCCCAATCCATCCTGGGAAGCCACGATCCATGACTTACAAGGATTTGACAAAGGCAGACACAAAAGAAAATTAGTACTACTGGCTTGGCAGGCAACTATATATGCAATATGGCAGGAAAGAAATTCAAGACTACATAAAGACACAAGGAAAAGAGCCTTAACTTTAATCGCAGAGATCAAACGGCTGGTGAAGAATAAGATAGCTTCTTTTAGAGGAAACAATGATCGGGCTGCTAGTGATCTGTTCCAAACATGGATCGCTCATGACTGAAGTAGATGTTTTTGGTGAACAATAGAGAATGATTCTGGTTCATGAAGGAGAATCGTCGACATAATGGTTGCATAGTCTGGAAGCAAGGGAGGGTGAAAGAATGATGAATGCTATTGGGCTTATTAACTTCTTACATTGGGCTGATTACTTCATCAAGGCAAATTGTATTATTTGGGTGACGTTCATTAACGGCTCATTTCCAAAAGAACACTAGGCCATGGGCCATGTAAACTCTAAATCCCACTTCGTTTTAAATAGTAAATCTTAAAAAAAAAAATAAAAAAAAAAAATACCTCACACTCTCAAAAATTCCAAAAATACCGCACGCTATCAAATGTTCCAAAAATATCACAAACATAAAAAATAAATTTTAAGGGTTTAGAGTTTAAAATTTTGGGTTTGGGTTCAATAAATAGAGTTTAGAGTTTAGTTTTGAAGAGGGTAGGGTTTGGTTTTGGGGTTTTTGGATTTAAATTTGAAGTTTTAAAGCTATTTCAAATTTGTGTTATTTTTGGAATAAAAATATTTTTTTGGTTTTTTTTGGAATAACACAAATTTGAAATAACTTTAAAACTTCAAATTTAAACAGTAAACCTCCAAAACCAAACCATACTCCTTTCAAAACTAAACCATAAACTTTATTTAGTGAACCCAAACCTAACAGTT
The DNA here is from genome assembly GCA_900406375.1 of Iberis amara. Classification (NCBI taxonomy): domain Eukaryota; kingdom Viridiplantae; phylum Streptophyta; class Magnoliopsida; order Brassicales; family Brassicaceae; genus Iberis; species Iberis amara. The sequence continues at coordinate 5,117 of OVAV01001016.1, read as the reverse complement.
TAAATTCTAAACCTTTAAAATTTATTTTTTTATGTTTGTGGTATTTTGGAAAAAAAACACATAATGGTTATTTTAGAACTATTGAGAGTGTGTGATATTTTTGAAATTTGAACATCTTTTAGTGATATTTCAAGGAATTCATCTAAATTTTTGGGGAATTCTCAAAAATACCACAAAAAATTAGGTATATTTCAAAAATACCACACACTCCTAAAAGTTTCAAAAATACCACAAAATATTTTTGTTCCAAATATAACACAATTTGAAATAGCTTTAAAATTTATAATTTAAATCCTAAAACCCTAAAACCAAACCCTACCCCCTTCAAAACTAAACATTAAATTCTATTTAGTGAACCCAAACCCAAAATTTTAAATTTTAAACCCTTAAAATTCAATTTTTATGTTTGTGGTATTTTTGGAACTTTTAGGAGTGTGTGGTATTTTTGAAATTTAAACTTGTTTTGATGGTATTTGAAAGAATTCCTCTAATTTTTTAGATCAGGGATTATTTTAGCTAATTATATGTCATAAAATATTTTGTTCACTAGTAATTGAACTAGGGAGACTTATGGGGATGATTGGAAGACAGTTTTAGAACTTTTGGCTATAAATTTGAAATAAAAAACTGTAGAAAATTTCATTTTAGAATGATAGAATGTGAGTTTAAAAGAATAAAAGTGATGTATTATTATTAGACTAAATATAAAAAAATTTGGACTGTGAGAAAGTTTAGAAACATTGAAAGTTTTTATCAAAAAAGAAAAAACAAATAATATGAACAATAGCCAAAATCAAATAAACAAAACGTTACAAAGAGAGGAAACTTTTTTTCTTTTAGCAGAATTGGGTTTCGTTAACCTTATATCGGGTTTCTTTGAAGGCCCATTATCAGTACGGAAACTCAAATATCAACAATGTAGGGATTCTTGAGAGCACATAGTGATACTAGAACCTGGACTGGGGAAGAGAGCAATGACATAACACGATCGATCCCGCGAGCTAGAGAAGAGAGAGACGAACCAATACGGTATGGCGTTCGAGCTGGAGAGGGAAGAACCAGTCTAATACGATATGCCTCGAATAGAAAGGGTGAGAGTACAAATGGGCTAGCTCAGCCTATTTCGGAAATATATTCTCATGTTAGACTCGGATCCAACACAATCTGATTCGGGTCCTAGTGACAGACGTGTTACTAGGCATGATTCGTAAGTTAAGAAGGAGAAAGATGACCAAACGTTGCCCATCTTGATCTGAGAGTTTTATGACTCTAAGATCTATACTTATCTAGTATGACTGTATGAGAAAGCTTTGGCTATATATTGTTAAATCAAGGATTCAACACAATGAAATTGAACAATAATTTAGCTTTAAGAATTCTCTTGTGTGTATATTTGAATGAATGAGATTTAACCCTAAATTTCCCCATCAATGAGATTTAACCCTAAATATCCCTATTTATAGCTACATGATGGGGAATTAGGTTTTTTATATTTACATAATTTTGTTTTCTAAATACTTGGAAATATTCTATAACAATATTTGGAATTATCCTTTAATGAAAATATCTTTGATCTTTGAGTTGACGCCTTACACCGAGGTGAGCTCGTCTTGTGCCGAAGCGGCCTCAGCTTGGGCTATTCAGGTCCAAATTAACGGGTTCAGTCCAGGGCTCATGATCGTATCTCCGTACCCAACGCGAAGTATGCCGGGTCAACTATCCAGATCGGGTCCTTCATGGAGGTGTCAACCTCGGTATCAACATATATCCATTGTCAAAAATTGACATTCACGTTTTCATCTAAGACAACTCATGCCGCCCGCGAAAGAGTTAAGGGAGATCTTGAAATTTCCAAAGAATGAGGATTGAGAAAATATCTAGGGATGCCCGAACATTTTGGGAGTAAGATCAGTATATATGTTGGCAATAGATCAGTATATATGGTTTGACAAAAAAAAAAAGATCAGTATATATGTTGGCAAAAGCGACTCATGATGAGTTTGTATTAAACTATATTTAAGGTGGGGTTATTCAATTGTGTTTTTTAATGGAATTGAATATATTTTGAAATCAAAGAGAAATCTAGTGTTATTCAATTATGTATTTGGTAGAAATACAATAAAATCCATTGTTATTGGATTGTGTATTTGTGTGATGTATTTCTAAATACATTAAAAACAAGTGTTATTCAAATTACTCCTTGATTTTAAAGGATTTGGATTTGATTGGATTTTAAAGTGTTTTGCCATGTAAAATGTGAGGAACCAAATACTTCCCTATTTGCTCTGATTTCAGCATATTTGGTACAATATTTGTTTTTCCTTCTTTTTCTTTAAATAAAATCCATACAATAAAAACTTTTAAAGAGAAAATTCTCACCAATCGTCTAAACTCATCCTCCAATAACTTCTTTCTATTTTTTTATACCGTCTCATCAATTGCATCAATTGATCGACACCCAACGCTATGAGACCAAAACGATCGACGATGAATGAAAAATTCAATCAATTAGTGCATTTTCCTTACTTGATTAAATTGATGACAAGATCTGTTTATTGGGAATATATCTCTCATATTTTTTTTGTAATATGTGATATATGAACACAAGCAGTGCACTTCTCATTGCACACAAATTATTATCTTACTTTGGAGTAATGGTAATTGTACAACATCGATAAATTCTCTTTGATATTTTTATATAAGTTCAAATACCGTATGTTTTTTTTTGTTTCTAGTTCTATATAAGATGATTTGAAAACACATACAAATTAATCAAAATACATTACAAACAAACCTTTTAAAATACACTCAAATACATCATGCATTGTAAGGAATTCAACAAAATCCATCAAAATACTTTAAAATACAACTACACTGAAATACAACAAAAACATAAGTTCAATAACACCTAATAAGTTATCTAACGACCAAAAAAAGAAGAAGAAAAAGCTAAGTTTTATTTCAATTTTTAATTGAGTCTTTATATATTTAATATTTTAAACTAAATTAATCAAACCTATTTTTTCTGATATGACCATTTCAAAAGCAGACTTCATTTTGAAGTTTACAAAATTTTGTATTTGAAGTTTGAAGATGTTTTATTTAATGGTAAATTTTAAATATAAGTTTTGAAAACTTCGAAAATAAAATATACTATTGAAAGCTTTTGAAATACAAAAAAGTATATATAGAATATCAAATTTTTACAAGTAAAACTTCAAATATGAAGTGTTACTATTTAAAACTTCAAAATTTGGAAATGTAGACTTGGAATAATAAAAATCTCATATTAAAAATCTTATAGTATCTATGGAAGATGCTCTTATAACAAAAGAAATTGTATGATATTAGACGAGAAATTGTACAAACGTATATATGCTCCTATGCTATCACATATCATATATGTTTTTCATTTGTTTGGCTCGAATGAAAAAATACAACAAACTTATTTCGTTTTGCTGACACGGCATGCTCTCATTGGCTAAGTGAGATTCGATCACATCGTGCACTTTAACCAAAAACAATTGAAACTGCAATTGGCTTAGCTAAGGAGAACAAAAATCAAGTGGGTGTGGTCAATAGAATCTCCACTTGTCTTCGCGACAAAATTGGTTTTTGCTTTTTAAGAGCTTTTGGTTTGAAAGTTGAGTTAAGTGCAATAATATGAGTCTACTGCACCACCTTTGTCTCTATCTGTACTGTTGTCTCCTTATGCTGTCTCGTCTCCAGTATTTTTTTTTTTTTTAATTTCTCAATGACTTTAATAATATTAATTAGAAACCCTACCACACTTACATTTTCATTTAGAACGGTACAGATACTACACGAGTAGATATTATTTAGAAACATATAGCACATCAAAAATATTAAAAAAATAAAATATTGATATATAAAAGATATAGATCAATCTATTCACTGGTAATTTATTTTTAATTAGAAACTCATAATATTTCTTACATGGTACTAGAACACAATCTGAAGTCTGAACCTAAATTAATTTTACCACTCTCATTCAAATCAATCCAAAATTAAAAATATAATGTTGTGACCTTAAAGTGGTATATATCAATAGTTTTACGTCTTTTGTCAATTTGGAAAAATATGATAATAAAATGGCATAATCGTGAATAGAGTTGAACATTTTTACACCAATGTTTAAGAGATCATAAAGAAAGAAAAAAAAATGAAATATGAACTCATAATGATTTAGCTTTAATGACCATAATATACCAAACATAAACACGGAAAGAGGCTAAAGTGCTTATGATTGATTTGCTTTCATTATATATTAGAAAAAAGTTATTATAATTAGAAAGGTCAAATTCAATTGAATACATGGTTATAAACCAATATATATCCAACTACGTACGTCTAGCCCAAAACAAGTTAGGTTTAAGCTAACTTTTGGAGTTGGGATTGTTGGGCTAATTATTGGATTCTAAGCTGTCATTAAACTATACTTGTGTATTAGATCATAACCAATTTAGTATCCTACTATATATAAACGTAGTGAATCTAACTATACAACTATATATTTATAGGTATATGCAATGATAATGAACAGTTCTACATCACTACATACAACTCTGCACATACATATATAGTTTTTTTTTTGTTAAAAGTTTACTATTAAAAATGCATTTAAAGTCTTACAAGCTATGATATGATCATAGAAATGTCAATGAAGACAAGAGAGTAAAAGTAATTTGTAAAGTAGAACTTTAGACCCTAATAAGATTTTAGCTATAAAAGAGAAGAGATCTTGACAAGTACTTGCCGTCACTTGTTTCCTCTTCCTCCATGACATCCCACGACCACTCACAACAGTCCACTCCAACTCTTGCATCTTAAGAGGTGGCTTTACCTGCCTATCCCTTAAAATTCGTTGAGCTAAACGGTCATATCTTGAGAGGAGCACTCGTGTAGATCCCAATGATCTGACTTGATAATGTCAAAATCATTCACAACATTATCAGTAAGAGAATGGTTTAAACTTGAGTCTTCTTTCATACATGAAGGTAGTGATGTGTGTAGTAGAGAAGAGGCTTCAACAACCTCTTTAGTATTTGCAACTTCGTTAGACAGTGGGGAAGTAGAGTCAGCTTCAATGGGTTTCA
>OVAV01001015.1:0-14828 GCA_900406375.1 Iberis amara | reverse complement strand
ATATATATATATATATATATATATATATATGTATATAAACTATTATTGGAGCAGTATATCGCCTTGTTATTATTATAGATGTTTATTGCACCATAATTATTTATTTACTGTTTATACTTATAACGACACAACTGACTAAGATTTTATTAATATGCACTACTCAATTATTTTACAATAAACACATTTTGTTTATTTCTTAATGTAAGTTATCTCTTACCATAATAGAACTGTTAAATATTCGTTTACTGTTATTGTTACCACTGATCTAGGATGATTATAAAATCACTAATTTGAAATTTCTTATATTATATGTATTACTTAATAAAATTTTCAAATTAGTTTTTCTTTTAAAATGAAATTTAATTTTAAATTTCTAACAGTCATCATAAGAAAAATTTTCAAAATTTTATTTTTTTCAACGATTATGAATAGTAATTTTAAGTTTGTAAATATTCTCATTTTCATTCCTTTACTTCATCTAAACCTTTTATCTTCGATCAAATTACTTTTCAAGAAATTTCTAAAAATGTTTACTTTAAAGAAATTTTTCATTTAATTTTAATCATTATACTTTTCATGATTATTGTTTTTATTTACGGTTCTTTTATTGCAGAATTCACCAGTAGAGAAAACATTAGGAATATTATTTTTATCGTGTTCTATACTTTTTAGAATTATTGTAATGATAATATAAACTATTTATTTTAAAAATTAATTTATTCTAATAAAGTTTAGTAAGTTTATTTTAGATGAAAATGGCCAAAATTGAGAAATTCCAGATTGCGACTCTCAATGTTACTAGAGATAATTAATTAGCATAGGCCAGTGATATAGAGCATAAATTGGCATCCAAAAAGTTGACCAAAAAGACAATGGTGCATCTGGCTTAAATCCATAAACAATCTCAAAAGGTTAAAGCTTAGTTGCTAAATGGTTAGCTCTATTATAAGTAAACTCAATACATGGAAAATAATGTAACCAATTCTTCAAGTTCTTACTAACTGTGGCTCTTAAGAGAGCTAATAGTGTCCTATTAACAACATGAGTTTGTCCATCTGTTTGAGGATGACAAGTTGTTGAAAACAACAGCTTAGTTTCAAGTTTCTCCCAAAAGGTTTTCCATAAATGGCTAAGAAACTTCACATCCCTATAATAAAAATTGTCCTTGGAATTCCATGTAAACATAAAAATTCCTTAAATAAGAGATCAACAGTTTGTATAGCATCATAAGTTTTAGAACATGGTATGAAATGAGCCATCTTTGAGAACTTGTCTACTACAACAAAGATAAAGTCTTTGTGCCTAATTGGCGGTAAGCCTACTACAAAATTCATAGATATATCTACCTAAGACATAGTAGGAATACATAAAGGCATATAAAAACTATGATGACGTAACCTGGATTTTGTCTTTAGACAAGTGATGCATTTTGAGAAAAAATTTCTCTACTTCCCTCTTTAGATGCGGCCAATAGAAATGATTAGTGAGTACACCTAGAGTTTTGTCAACTTTAAACTGTCCCCATCAAGCCTCCTCTATGTGCCTCACGGATTAAGAGTTCGCTCGTTGAGCCTTGAGGTACACATTACCTCTTGTCCCTGAAAAAAAACCATCATGTTGATAAAAGGGACCAAAGGCAGCCTTGGTACACGTTTGATAAATGGTTCCAAAATCAGTGACTTCTTCATATATATCTTTGATATGCTCAAATCCCATGATTTTGGCTTCCATTATAGTGGTCAATGCATATCTCCTTAATAAAGCATTAACCACTATGTTGTCTTTGCCCTTCTTATACTTGATGTTGTATGGAAAGGTTTCCACAAACTCCAGTCACCTGGCATGTTTTCTCTTGAGTGCTAGAGTGTTTCATGGTCAGTGTGAATCACAAACTCCTTAGCTAGCAAGTAATGTTGCCATGTTTCCAATGTTCTTACCAAATCATACAACTCACTGTCATAAGTTGGATAGTTGAGAGTTGATACACTTAGTTTCTTGCTGAAATAAGCCATAGGCCTTCATCCTTGAGTTAGGACAACTGCAATAACTACACCTGAAGCATCACATTAAAGTTCAAAGGTTTTGTTAAAATTAGGTAGTACTAAAATAAGTGCATTTGAAGACTAGATTTAAGTTTGTCAAAGGACTCTTTTTTAGCTTTTCCGCATTTAAAGGATATGTTCTATTTGATAACAGCAGCAAGGGGTGCAACAATGGTGCTGAAGTCCTTGACAAATTTCCTATAGAAGTTTGCAAGTCCATGAAAAATTATAACATGTCCAATGCTTATGGGTGTCAGCCATTCTTGTATGGCCGTTATCTTCTCTTGATCAACCTGTAATCCTTTTGAGCTAACAAAAAAACCTAAGTAAACGAATCAATCAGTACAAAAGTGCACTTCCTGAGGTTTGCATAAAGACCTTCTTGAAGAAGAGTCTCTAAAACTTTCTCAAGGTGTCATACATGGTCAGATAAGTTATGACTATACACCAATATATCATCAAAATAAACAACAACAAATTTACCAATATAATACCTAAACACATGGTTCATTAATCACATAAAGGTACTAGTAGAATTAGTTAAGCCAACAGGCATAACCAACCAATCATACAAACCTTGCTTTTTTGAAGGTTGTTTTCCACTCATCTCCTTCTTTCATTCTGACTTGGCAATAACCACTCTTTAAATCTAGTTTGGAGAAGATGATTGCTCCACTAATCTCATCTAGCATGTCATCTAAGCGTGGGATTGGATGTTTATACTTATGTTGTTGATGTCCCTACAATCAACACACATGCGCCAAATACCATCTTTTTTGGTACCAACATAATTGGAACAACACAAGGACTAATACTCTCTCAGATGTAACCCTTGGCCAGTAAGTCTTATACTTGTTTCTCTAGCTCCTTAGACTCATTAGGATTCATCCTATAGGTTGGCGTGTTTCGAAGATTTGAACTTGGTACAAGATCAATGTGATGTTCAATACCTTATAAAGGTTGTAATGCAGGTGGGTTATCTTCAAGAAACACTTCCTTAAAATTGTCCAACAATTCAATGATCTTTCGAGGCGTTTACTTTGCATCTACTCCTACAAATAACCATTCTTTAAATATTATGAGTAGCACCACAATATTGTTACTCATATATTAAGAAACAGTTTAAGGAGAAATAAAAAGATTATACTTGTTCACCTCAGAATCCTTGGCTAGTTTAACTAGCATATAAACTTGAAATGAAGTTAATGGTGCTAGATTGAACTTACGCTTATCATGGGTAAAGGAGTAATAGTTGGTTTGGCCATTATTCATAACCTCCTTGTCAAACTGTCATGGTCTCCCTAAGAGCAAATGGGTTGCCTTCATAGGCACTACATCACATACAAATTGATCACAATACTTGCATATGTTGAATAGAATTGTAACATGGTCTGTGATCTGTAGCTCATTATCATCATTGATCCATCTTATCTTGTATGGCCTTGGATGTTTTTACTTTTTGAGACCTAGCATAATTACAAGATACTTGCTAGCAACATTAGTCCAAGATCCACCATCAAAAATTAAGCTGCATACCTTGGTGTTAATGGTGCATCTAGTATGGAAGATGTTTTCTCTTTGAGTAGTTTCATACTCGCTCATAGCACTTAGTACTTGATATTACTCAGTCTTAACTTTTCATAGTGGGCATTTATGCTTACTATTAAGCGTTATCCGCGCATTTAACTGCAAATTTGGTGTATTTTACAGGTTTCTGGGTGTTCAGGTAATTTTGGAACAAAATAATGGATTTCTGCACAAAAAGATGTGATTATGGCCAAGTACAAAATTAAGAAATCGATCCACTATTGGAACGATCGATCCACGATTGGATCGATCGATCCAGAGAAGCGGATGGCCACATACAAGCAAATCGACCGATTCCATTTATCTGGAGAAAACCAGAGACTTTAGATTGATCGATCCACATACAAGATCGATCATTCTTTGAAGACCATATCGATCGATCCATGAGCTCGAGAAGACCTTGAATATTTACATACTTTTTGCATGTGGTTGCATTTTAAGTTTTTCCTATTTTTTAGATTTTTTTCTTTTACACTATAAAAGCCTAGGGCTTTGTTTTATTTCATTACGTTTTACTTCAACTTTAGTTTTACAGAGGGAGACGAATTCTTAACATGTATTTGGAGAAGTTTTCTAAACCCTCATTATTAATCTAATCTATTTTGTGTCTATGAATTATGATTCTTCATTAATTATGCTTTCAGATTACTTTGGTATGTTTGAGTAGTTCCATGGTTTTAGGGTTTCCCAAGGAAACCACGTTTGATAGTTAAGGTTATAATAAAGAGACTGAAATTGTTAGATTCTTTATCTAGATTTGTTCGTAATACCTGAATTAGCTTGATCACCTAGTTCATGATAATGGGTTGATAAATACAAAGAGATTTGGTTTAGAAATCTGATCTAGTATAGATGAATAATTGTCTTTGCTTGCGAGAGTATTATCTTAGATGTTTATGAACATATCGAATCTGAATTTAATGCATGTTTAAATTATATGAATACGACGAGAGTTTATCTTTAGTGATTTGAACATATGTTTTAATACTTCGAGAGGAGATTAATCTAATTCTGTCTTTTGGGTTGAGAACTATTTTCAAGTTGAAATCTTGCATGATAATCTGAGCTGTTAAGTGATATTACTCGGTTTTAACCTTTATAGTGGGCATTTATGCTAGCTATCAAGAGTTATTCGAGCATTTCTCTACAAATTTGGAGTCTTTTACAGGTTTCTAGGTGTTCGGGTCGTTATGGAACAAAGGAACGATTTTCTGCACGGAAAGATGTGATTTTGGCTAAGTTCGAAATGAAGAGATCGATCCACCTATGGATTGATCGATCTAAGGAATCATATGGCTATGTACAAAAAGATCGATCGATCCACCCCTGGATCGATCGGTCCACAAGCCCAAGAAGTTATGAAGATTTCCATATTTATGTACAAGTTGTCCTGAACCTTTATTATTTTAGTTAATTTAGATTTTTCTTTTTTACACTATAACAACCTAGAGCTTTGTTCTTTTTCATTAAGCTTTATCTTATATTTAGTTTTATAGAGGGAGATGAATTCAATCATGTATTTGGAGAAGTTTGTCTGAACCCTCGTTATTTGTCAATATATCTATTTTATGTTTTTAATTTCTTATTCTTCATCAGTTATGTTTTGTGTTTGCTTTGCAATGTCTGAGTAGTTCATTAGTTAGGTTGAAAGGATTCCCATGAAAACCAAGTTTGATAGTTAGGGTTATCAGAGAGAGATTGAAATTATTAGGTTGTTAGTCTAGATTCGTTCTTAATACCTGAATTAGAGTATTTAATTAGTTCATGATTTTAGGTTGATAAACACAAAGGGATTTGGTTTAGAAATCTGATCTAGTCTAGACAAATAAATATCTTTACTAGCGGGAGTATTGTCTTAGATTTGTATGAACTTATCAAATTTGAACTTAATGCATGTTTGAATTATCTAAATACGGCGGGAGTCTGTCTTTAGTAATTCGAACATAGGGATTTAATTCTTTCGGGAAAAGATTAATCTGAAATTGTCTTTTGAGTTGAGAACTATTTTCATTGATAATCCTTGCATGATAATCTGAGGTGTTGAACATGTCTACATGTGGATTTCCAATTGTCTGACGCTTTAATTCACTGATTTACATTCATTTTAATTACCCCTTTTTATTTGCAATCGTTTGTAAACCAATATTCAATTTAATATGTCTTAGCTTAATTCGACAAAAAACTAAAAGTGCATTATCTGGTCTTTGTGGAATCGACCCTATCTATACGATTGTGATATGTTCTTTGCCATGTATTTTAGGATAAATCTTGAGCCTATCAAAATTTTGGCGCCATTGCCGGGGAACTATTATGCCTCTAAAGTTTTCTTTAAAGTTTAGTCTAAGATCTTTATTTTATAGTACTCACGCACTCTGAATTCTTGATTTTGTTGTTGTAGGTGCATGACCAGACAATATGAAAAACCCATGGACTTGCTCAGCCTCAGTAAAACAGAACTCTCGACGTTAGAACGCTCCAACCGGAAAGCAAAGGCGAAAGCGACGTATTCTTCATCTGCAATAGATAATCTTTATCGTCAAGAAAATCCAAAGAACCCTAAGGGTCAAAATTAGTTCATACTTCTCACATGAGGATGAAGGGATGAGAACCAAGACCAACTAATTTCTCAAGGCGGTGGTGATGGTAATCAGAATCAGAGGAGGCAGAAACCAATCAATAGTGGTGGGGTTCCACCTATAAATGATCGCCTACTTCCTTTGATACAGTCCTCCTTACGACCGAAACACACTTTGAAACCTTGAACATGATGGAAAGATGAAATGGATGCAGAATGATGTAGTTTTGAAGATGAGATGATTCTGGACAGATTGTGAATGGATGATGGAAGTGATGAGTGATGATTTGTGGATAGAAATGGATCAATTGGAATTCACAAAGGTTGCAAAAGGCCCTTAATATACCTGGGTGATCTTAGAATATTAATTACCTAAAGATCAACATAATTGGATGTTACAAACCAAATCTAGAACCAAATTTAGAAAGAGTTTTTTGATAAAAAGATGGTTTATTTTCAAATGAGTTTCACAACTAGAAAATATAGAAAAATGTAAGTTCATGCATGTAAGAGAGAGAAGAGCTTGAATTTCGTCCTTCATGCATACAAGAGAGAGAAGACCACTATAATAAATTTTGTACAAACTTTGATGACAAATTTGAAGCTTTCCTTGACTTTTTATGAGTTTAATATGATTTAAACACTCTAAATAGACTCCTTAGGACATGTATAAGTGTTGGGCCTTGATATGAATTTATTGGTGTTCATTTGATTAACAAAATGGGGAATTATGTAGTGATCCACTTGCCTCATTAAAAAACTTACCTTGGAAAACCCATTGGGACATAACCAAAGCAGGGAAAATGAGTACAAATTGACGCACTAACCCATTTGTTAATCATCTTGAGCTTGTATACATATGTGGCTAATTGCATTTCTTCTAAACTCAAATCAGTGGAAAGGTTCCAAATCTGATTATGTTTCACTCCATTAATTCCAGCAAGCTTCTTAGCCTTGACTCTTGATATAAATCCAGCTTGAATTTCCAAAGTCTTTTTTTCTACAAACTTATCATCAGCTACAAGCTCAGCTACATACTGGTCTAATGTTCCTTGTTTAGCTACTTGTTTGAGGTTGTCCAGAGTTGTATCATTCCTCCTCTCTTGAAAAAGATTTGTCATAAAATATGTTTTTCCTGCAAGAAAAAGCACGAAATTAATATAAGCGCTCCGGAAGCTAATTTTAATCTTACCTAGAAGTTCAAATTGATAGGCAATGTCTTTGATGGTCCTTGTGATTCAATATCATTCCTAGGGGCTAATTGAAGCTCATGTCTAAAGTCCCCAAGCTTCCTCTCAAAGAAATTTTCTAAAGCTTCCAAGAGTAGCTTGTTGTCATTAGCATTGGGTGCTTCCACTCCTTCAACACTTCCAGACTTGTTTCCTTGCAAAGATTCACAAACAAATAACAAGCAATCACTCTTCTTAAAATTAGACATAAAATCGTAAATGTGTAGAAACTTAAAAGCTTCTATTTGTTACTAAAACATTCAACAATTTGAATAGATAACCAACAAGTTTCTCTTAAATCGAACACATGAAACAAACAAGCTCCCATAGAAGATGATTGGTCATTTTTATGGCTTAAAAACGTAGGAACATTTCAAAAACTGATTCAAAGAACATATTATGTCCATATTCAAGGATTTAAAGCCTATAACACTCAAATAAGTCAGCTTAAGTACATATTCAAGCAAAAATTGTAGGTAAACTAGGAGGTGAAGAATCAAAAATGAATTTTGAAGGATTAAGGTTAGAAACTCCCTGGTTTGGGTGATAAATGCCTCAAAGTGCCTTCTTGAAAGTCATTAATTTCCTTAAATCTTCCAATGATGTCTCCTGGTTTCGAAATGAATTTTTGAAGCAGAAAACACATATCCAAGTTAATGATAGAGGATACTAGGATAAATAAGCTCAAAATGACTAAGTTTAAGGAAAAAATGTGTCATCTGTTGGGGTGATGATATGGATCAGTTTTTGGACAATGTAACACCACAAGAATATTATCTTGATGATCCAAGGGGGTGCTAAAATTTGTCTTTCCAATGCGGACAGATTACTAGCTGGCCAAGCTGTTGGTATTACCTTATCTTCAAGTATAGGGTGTCCAAAGCCATCTTTATATCGAATACTGATCAGGGGGTAAATTTTTGAGAAAACTCTTCAAATGTATCCTCCAATGGTTTTAGAAAGTCTCTTGGTTGCAAAAAAACGTTTCGAGATTCCTAAGTATGGGAAAATCCATATAAGACAAGTTCATTGCGCCTTGTGTTTGAATTGCTTTTCCGGTTAGCTCCAAACTGATCTTGAGTTGAACTCCTGTTTCAAAGACTCCTTGTTGTAGTTGTGTCTTCAAAACTGTAAAATTTGCACCAAAACACAACAAGTTAGTATTCATTCGCTTTTGGGAGTTTAAGTACTTATCTCGATGGGGTAGAGGTTTGGTAGGGCATGATGCATCAGTTGGATATTCTTTTATCAACATAGATGCAATCACTCGTTTCCATGGCTGCTGGTTCATTACTCCCACCCATGACTGCAACCTATTGCTCCTAAAAAACATAAAATCTTCAATATTAAATGTTTCTTTATGGTCAAAAACCAGGTTGTTGTTGTAGCCGTGTTCAACAACATCTTGATTCTTATTCTCCTTGAATGGCTTATGAACATTAAAATTTTCTCTTAGAACTGAGTTTAGAACCTTAAGCAACCACGTCTTATCATTGTTCTTGGATCCCATGGTGTGGAATCTCCAAATATAAAGTCCACATACTCTAGACTTCTTTATTTAAGTTTAGCTCCTTGATCAACATGTACTAAGGCATGTTTTGGTCTTTTTTGAGTAACATTAGCTTATCCCTCTTGGTTATTCACTTGTACAAGGACAAGCTCCTCCTTTTTATGATCTGACACTTTCTCAATTCCTTCGGCAACAGATAAAGGTTGAACAAACACTTTGGAAGAATCATAAGTAGGTAAAATATGATAAGAAATTACCAAGCTTTCGGTTGTGCTTTGTTGAGGCTTTTCTTGCTGCTCACGCAAATAGACTTGGTCATTTGCACTTTCTTTATGATATGCTTCTTTAGCCCAAGGGTTGTGAGAGTTTAACAATTGAGAAACAATACAATTGACCTAAATTGCTTCTCAAGCTGTTTGCTTTAACTCTTTGAGTGATGAAGCATTTCTTTCCTAAGTGCATCTAGTTTTGTATCAAACATATGCTCCATTCTTGTTGTGAAATCTTCAACAAGCTTCTGCTCCATGGGGCTAAGCCTGCTCATTATGTCTTCAAAGGTTTCCATTGTTCCTTGCAAGAAAACACAAAACAAATTACTAGCACTTGACTTTAAGGACATATTCAAAAATCATAATGAGATAAATCACTAATGATCAAACACATAACCAAGTATGCAACACACATTTCTTCAGCAATCAAATCATTTTCTAACTCGACTATAACTAATTCTAGGATGATGATTAGCACAAAAAGTTCATAAAAATCGGAAATAAACTGATTTGGATTAAAAATCAGAACATATGTCAAAACAAATTCATGCAAAGATTCAGAACATGAGACATATTGTGTCCTCCCAAAGAAAACGAATTTTTCCAAGTTCTATATGCAAATTAGGTGCTTATGATTCCATATACCACACCCTTAAATTTTGAATAAATATAGAACAACCCAGAATTCACACATCAAGCAAAATATGATTGGTCTCTTTTGAAAAAACATAATTGCATAAACTAACAACAACCAGTTCGTGTTCTTAATCAAATTAAAAACGTTTCTGCATCAAATCCACTTAATCTATATTGCTAAAAATCCTAATCATGCTTCTAATCATTCAACAAATCAATACAACAATAATCTAAACCCAAACATATTTCAACAGAATTGAACAATCAAAACAGAGTGCTAATGAACAAATTCGTTTTTATTCATCAACATATCAAAACCTATGGACAAATGGCTAGAAATCTACTTGTTTTTCACTTATTCAAAGCCTTAAGAATAATATAATTCAAATTCGTGATGATCTAAGCTCATAGAATTTCAAGAGATAAACAAGAATATGATTAGTCAAAAACAAACTGCAATTGAAATATTCCCTGTCTTGTAATCCAAACCCTTTAAAGTGGCTCTGATACCACTTGATATAGTCCTCCTTACAACCAAAACACACTTTGAAACCAGGAACAGAATGGAAAGATACAATGGATGCGGAATAATGTAGTTTTGAAGACGAGATGATTATGAGCAAATTGTAAACAGATGATGGATGTGATGAATGATGATTTGTGGATAGAAATGGATCGATAGGAACTCACAAAGGCTGCGAAAGGCTCTTGATACACCTGGGTGATCTTAGGATATTACACACCTAAAGATCAACCAAATTTAGAAAGAGTTTTTTGATAAAAAGATGGTTAAGTTTCAAATGAGTTTACAACCAGAATATATAGAAAATAAGGAAGTTCATGCATGTAGGAGAGAGGAGAGATTGAATTTCTTCCTCCATGCATGCAAGAGAGAGAAGACCACTTTAATTAATGTTGTGCAGACCTTAATGACGAACTTGAAGCTTTCACTGACTTTGTATGCGTTTAACTCCTTTTTTGAGGCTATCCATAAATTTATCATCCTCATAGGGATCTAGTTGGGGATTTCAACAACCCCGAAGCATTGTTTGCTAATAGGTGTGCTATCCGCCCTCGTCCACCCCCCATATAGGATTTCAAAATCCCTACCAACTTTTTCAATTAGTGAGGCATAACCAATTTGATGGTCTAGTTTCTGAACATCCCATAGACCATCTTGACAGTTTTGAGGATGTCTGTGGCACAACTTGAATCAATGGAGTCTCAAGAGAGTACATGTTGTGCACCTTGTTCAACCACTCTCTAGCTGACAAGGCACTTAGGTGGCTAAAATCTCTACCACCAAACTCCATTCATACTTGGAGAGAATGCAGAGCTAAGTTCATCAGTCACTTCTGCACCACTACCATGACCAACACTCTACGAAACAAGATCTCTTAGTTTCAGCAAGGTCCTATAGAGTCTTTCTATGAATATTGGGATAGATTTAAGAAGTATCTCCGTGACTGCCCTCACCATGGTTTCTCTGATTTGAGTCTACTTAACATCTTTTACAGAGGTGTAGATCAAAAGTACCAATTGTCTCTGGATACAACTAGCAATGGTGATTTCATGACCAAACTTGTCCAAGATGCTTATCAGTTGATAGATAACCTAGTTGCAAGCAACAACAACCATTGTCCTGACTATGACAGGGGGGCTAAGGTAATTACTTATGAATCCTCTGAACTAGCAGAATTGAAGGGAATGTTAGCTTCATTTCTCAAGAGCCAACAAAAACATGTCAGTTTTGCTGAAGAAGTTGAGGAAGTGGAAGTTGATTGCTTTCCTTTCCAAGAGCCAGAGACTGAGGAAGAAAAAAGTGAGCTATGTCAATAGCCACAGGAACTATCAGAACTGAGGGTACAATCAAGCTTTCAAATCTCACCGTAATATCTCCTACAGAAGCACTAATGTGGAGAATCCTCAAGACCAAGTGTACCCACCTCAACAAAAGACCTTTGTGCAAACTTCTAGAAGATCATTTGGTCAGAACTCAGGTGACAGTAAATTTTAAGGGAACTATAATAGAAAATTTGTGTAGAACTCAAACTCTGGAGGCTTTCAACTAACCACCCAACCTGCATTTCAACAAGTAGCTCCACCTCAAACTCAACAAGATAACAAGGTAAAATCAATAATAAGATCTTGGAAGATCAACAACAAATTGCCAAAGACCTCAATGTCAAAATGGATAGAATGTACAATGATTTAAAACAAGAAGTTCGAACCACTCTCTACACATGTTAAACATCTAGATACCCAAGTTGCTCAAATTGTTGAAGTTGTAAAAAGACCTACTAGTTTTCTACCTGGAAATGTTGATAATAATCCCAAGAAGCAGGAATTTTTGAATACAAGTGGTAAATCTTTACCATCACCTAAGGAAAAATGTCAAATTACAAAGGGTCTGATTGAGGATGTTGATGAAACTCCAGAAGATGCATATTTGGAAATTCTAGAAAAAGATGCAGACATTGTGGACAGATCAATCAAGCTTGGAACGACAGATCCAAAAGCTCCTATGTGATATGTGAAAGAGATAGATTGATCCCATTTTGATCGATCGATCACCCTGTTGCTGAAACTCCCGTACTTGTACAAACCTACAAACCTAAGGTTTCTTACCCGGTTAAGCCCAAGAAATCCATAAAAGAGCTTGAAGATGCTAAGTGCAAGGAGATGGTTAGTGAATTGAATGTTATACTTCCTTTTGCTGATGCTTGTCAAATGATACCTTCACTGAGGAGATATGTAAAAAGCATGCTTACAAGTAAGCTATCTTTATAAGAAGGTGCTATGATGTACAGAGGAATGCACTTCCATTCTACTGAACTGTATGCCTAAGAAACTTGGTGATCCATGAAGCTTTGTCCTTTCAGTTGAAATTGGAGACATCACCGTTGTTAGGTCTCTCTGCGATTGGGGATCTAGTGTGATACTTATGCCTTATCAGTGGAAAAAAAGTTGGGTATGACAGATTTCAAAGGTACAAATATCCCATTGTTGTTAGCTGATGGCTCTGTAAAGTACCTAGTTGGAGTTCTGGAGAATCTACATGTGAAGATAGGGACAACTTTTGTACCCACAGACTTCATGATTCTTGAGCTTGGAGAAGAACCCAAAGATCCTCTGATTTTGGGTAGATACTTGTTAGCTACTACTAGAGCCAACATTAATGTCAAGAAGAGAAAGATTGATCTTCACTTACATGGCATGGTGATAAAGTTCAATGTGCAAGAGGTCATGAAGAAACCCACCATAAATGGGAAATCATTCTGGGTTAACACAATCACAGAGACTGTAGAGGGAGTTGTTGATAATTTTCTTTTTGATGATCCCTTAGAGATTACATTGACTAACGCTACTAATGAGCATGTGTCCCTTTGTGATGAAAAATTACGTTTCACTAGTATGCTTGACTATATTAGGAGGTTGAGAAGATGACTGACTTTGTGGCATTAGTGGATACAATTGTGAAATGTCCACATAGATTGTACCTTGCGCCTATTGAAGATCCATGGAGTGAGCTGAAAGCTCCAAAGCTGAAACTTAAGACCCTCTCAGCAGGGCTAAGACACACATTTCTTGGCACTAATTTTACGTACCCTGTGATTGTCAATGTTGTTTTGAACAATGTTGAGAATGCTTCGCTTTTGTGTCAATTGAGAAAGTATTGTAGAGCTCTAGGTTACACCTTAAATGATATCACAGGGATTTCACCAGATTTATGCATGCATATGATACATATACAAGATAAGTCTAAGACTTCTATAGAACATAAAAAGGCGCTTGAATCCCAATTTAAAAGATTTTGTTAAGAAGGAGATCATAAACTTTTAGATGCAAGAATCATTTACCCAATTTCAGATCGTACCTGGTTAGTCGTGTGCATGTTATTCCTAAAAAGGGTGGTATAACAGTTGTTAAAAATGAAAAGATGAGTTGATTCCAATTAGAACTGTTACAGGTCATAGGATGTGTATTGATTACAGGAAATTTGATATTGCAACTCGCAAAGATCACTTTCCTTTACCTTTTATTGACCAGATGCTTGAGAGATTAGCTAACCACCCTTACGACTATTTCTTAGATGGTTACTCAGGTTTCTTTCAAATTCTTATTCACCCATATGACCAGGAAAAAACCAAATTCACATGTCCATTTGGCATATATGCTTACGCATAATGTCTTTTGGACTGTGCAATTCTCCACCTACTTTCCAATGCTGCATGATGTCTATTTTTACAGATCAAATCTGATGACATCATGGAAGTATTCATGGACGATTTCTCAGTCTATGGATCTTTCTTTGATGTATGTTTTGCTAACTTGTGCAGGGTTTTATAGAGATGTGAGAATAAGCACTTGGTCCTCAACTAGGAGAAGTGTTATTTCATGGCGACCAATGGGATTGTGCTTGGTCACAAGGTTTTTGAGAAAGGTATTGAGGTAGATCGTGCTAAGATTGAGGTTATCACTAACTTGCAGGCACCCAAGTCGGTACACGATGTTTGAAGTTTTTTAGGTCATGCACGTTTCTACAAGATGTTCATTAAAGAATTCTAAACGATTGATAGACGTCTCACTCGAATGTTGTGCAAGGACATCAAATTCAAGTTCGATGATGTATGGTTCCTTTAAAGGTGCCTTGGTGAGCACCCCAATAGTCCAACTTCCTGATTGGGAACTCTCCTTTTAGGTAATGTGTGATGCTAGTGATTTTGCTGTGGGAGCTATACTTCGAAAACGAAAGGATAAAAAGCTCCATGTCATCTACTATGCCTCAAGGACCTTAGATGATGTTCAATGCAACTATGCAACAACTGAGAAGGAACTTCTAGCAATAGTCTTTGCCTTTGAGAAGTTCAGATCCTATCTAGTTGGGTCCAAAGTAGTAGTCCACACTGATCATGCGACTTTGAGGTATCTTCCTTCTAAAAAAGATGCTAAACCCAAATTACTGCGTTGGATTTTGCT
>OVAV01001014.1:0-14833 GCA_900406375.1 Iberis amara | reverse complement strand
ATATATTTTTTTTTTTTGCAACCAAATGGATTCCAAATATATTAATGAAAAAACATTTCCAAAAATTTCAAGTAAATACAAATTACCTCATAAGATTTCCGCTTCTCTCGCTCATTTGCTTCGTCCTTGTCTCTTCTCTCTTTCCTCTTCTTATTTTTCATTCAATTCGATTTTCATCTAAATTTCAAAAAAACCAAGAATTCGATTTGGTATATGAATTATTTATCTTTTATAACAATCTAATTGTTTTCTGTGAATTCCATTATCCTCATTTTTTTCTTCGGATCTGTAAGTTTCTAATTCTTTTGTAGACAAAGGTTTTTAATTCTTTTTGAATGTTATTTGGTATTGATGCTAAAAGTTATGTTGAAAATTTTAAGAAAAAGTTTTAATGAATATGTTGCTTGACCTTTCTAGCTAAAAAAAAAAAAAAAATTTGATGTAAAAACAACAAAATGTTGTGGATTTTATTTTTTGAAATTTGCATCTTCTAATTGGGAGTGCCTAATTGATGTACACGCAAAATGGCGAACAATTGGAGAAGATGAAATCAGCAGAGATTATTGCTAATGAAGTTTCTCCGAAAATTGATTCTACAACATTAATGGAGAACAAAGGAGAAGATTTTGCAGAGATGAGATCTGTTGAGATGAATGAAAAAGAAGTTGAGGAGATTATTGATGAAATGGAGTCTATAGATATCTACGAAGAGAATGATAAATCAATTAAAAATGATGGTGATAATGATGATGAGAATGATGATGATAATGATAATAATGGTAATAAAGATGACGCTGATTGTGAAGAAAAATCAATGGATGAAAAACAGAATTCGCACCACTTGATAGATCCTAATGTGATAACATCTGCATGGACAGAGAAAGCAACTGCCATCAAGAACTTTGTTAGAGTGAATGCAGTCCATACATTTATTCGCCGTCTATCCGGAAAGTTAAACAGTGATGTTGATAAAGACATACCAAATATTGATAAAGACACAAGACATGATCATGAATCAGATGGAAAATCCATTTGGAATCCTCTAAGCTATTTGAAGAATTCGGTTGAGATGAATATTATGGAAGCAACATTGGAGCGTATAGTTATGAAGGGTAGGATTATACTTTATACAAGACTAGGTTGTGAGGAGTGTAGAGAATGTAGGTTATTTTTGCATGAAAAGAAACTAAGATATGTAGAGATAAATATCGATATCTACCCAACACGAAAGCTAGAATTGGAAAAGATTAGTGGGTCTTCTTTATATGTTCCTAAGGTGTTATTCAATGAAGAATTAGTTGGGGGTTATAAAGAGCTTAAGGATTTGGATGAATCTGGAGAACTTGAAGAGAAGATCAAATATCTGATAGCCGAAGCACCGCATAGAGAAGCTCCTTTGCCACCTTTTTCAGGTGAAGATGATGCTTCAAGTAAAGGTCCTGTTGATGAACTAGCTTTAATAGTGCTGAAGATGAAGCCTTCTATTGTTAAGGATAGGTTTTATAAGCTACGAAGGTTTAAGAATAGTTTCTTAGGCTCGGAAGCTGTGGATTTCCTATCGGCAGATCAACATCTAGAAAGAGAAGGGGTAAGAGATATAAATGTGATTATTTTTGAGACCTTAATAGGTGAATTTTTTTTGTTGTCGTTATATTAATCTTTGGACCAGTAATAACAAGACAATAAAAATGACAACCACTAGCCTGCCTACTTGCTCATTGTTTATAAACTCATATTTTGTTATATAGGCAATTGAAGTTGCTCGAAAGCTTGCAAGCCATCTCTTCTTTCAACATGTTCTAGAGTATGTTTCTTTTTTTCTACTTTCACTTTTTTAATTTTGTATTATTTTTGAAAATATTTCTCTTAATTAACTAGTGAGAATATGTTTGAGGATGGGAATCACTTGTATCGATTTTTGGATGATGACCCTATTGTGTCATCTCAATGCCACAACATCCCTAGAGGAATAATTGAGTTAAAGCCAAGGCCAATTGTAGAAATTGCATCTAGACTTAGACTTATATATCAAGCAATCCTTGAAGCTTACACTTCACCGGATGGAAAACATGTGGACTATAGAAGCCTCCATGGAAGTGAAGAATTTGCAAGGTACAATTATTATATAAATGAAACTCTTTAATTTTCTCCTTGTTTTTACTCTGACTTCATTTTGAAGGTACTTACGAATAATCCAGGAACTCCATAGAGTAGAGCTTGAAGATATGCAGAGAGAGGAAAAACTTGCCTTTTTCATAAACCTTTATAACATGATGGCTATACATGCAATACTTGTCTGGGGACATCCATCAGGACCATTTGAACGAACAAAAATGTTTGGAGACTTCAAGTATGTTATTGGAGGCAACACTTACTCGCTCTCGGCTATTCAAAATGGGATTTTGAGAGGTAACCAAAGACCGCCTTACAGTCTTATGAAGCTTTTTGGTGCAAAGGATAAACGCTCCAAGGTAATTTGATTGAGGAAAAAGTTGGCTTAATTGTTGATTCAACTTATGTGATTGATTTTTCATATTATTCTATCTTTAGGTTGCTCTCCCTTATGCAGAGCCTTTAAGTCATTTTGCTCTAGTTTTTGGCACTCGGTCTGGACCACCTCTTAGATGGTTCTCTCCTAAAGAGATCGATAAAGAACTCTTGGAGGCAGCTCGAGATTTCTTAAGAGGAGGTGGACTCATAGTTGATCTCAATTCCAAGATTGCATACATCAACAAAATCTTAAATTGGTATGGAGTTGATTTTGGAAAGAGCCAAGAGGAAGTTTTGAAGCACGCATCAACCTTTTTAGATCCACATCTTTCTGAAGCTTTGTTGGACTTGCTAGTTGATACACAATTTAGAGTTGTCTACCAATCTTATGATTGGGGGCTTAACAATTAAAAGAATTCAAACTCAACTTTATATCATAACAACCAGTTGCGGTTCACAATTTTATATCATTACAACAACATTATTCAAAACTCAAATCTGCATCTCTATTGTACTCGCACAAAATCAAGTCTTTAGCACTTTTAGTATCACATAAAACATGTAGAAATACATTGGTAATATTATACGTGATCAAAGATTACTAAAAAACAACCATTTATTTCGCGTACGAAAGAGAGCATGAGACAAATATAAACCACTTTAACATCATACCAATTAATTAGGAAGCAATTGAATTAGACCAGAAGAATGACAAGGTACATAATTATATGCTATTTCACAATACAAAAACATAACCAACTAAGCTGAACCTATCAGATCATATCTGTTCACTGTAATTACAAACCACGACCTCAAGATCTAGAAAATTGGGATATAAACATGAGAGAATAGATTGGAATAACGTTAAGTCGAGAGGCTAAAAAGTGTTGAAAAAACCATCTCCGACTGTTTTAGTGGGATTTTTTGAGAAGTTCAACACAAGTTGTCTCCTAATCGTTCTCTTCACCAAGAATAAATCTTCTACTATAAGCAGATAATTGATGGTAGCTGATACATTTAGGTTTTAAGCTAAATGTACAAAATTGCATGTGCACAACAAATATAGTAATATATAAGGGTTCGAACAGTGAAAAAGGATTCAAATCCATATAAACCACAAGACTATGCATACGTTTTCAATTAGAAAATAGCTAAAAAGTAATAAATTGTTTGTTTTAAATTTATAACCAAATTGTAGTAATTTAAACGATTAACTAAAAGGTGTTAGGCACTAGGAAAGTCCACAAGTACTCAAGATTAGAAACTCATATCATGAAATTAAGAATTCAAATGAAATCATTCTCAACTCAAATCACAATTCTAGATCAATCTCCTTACGAGCTATTAGATTCTTATGCTTAAAACAGGAAAGACTAATTCTCGTTGAATTAAGTTCAGTTAAGCATGCATTACTGATTAATTTTTCTAGGTTTACAGAACTCAATAACATCTACTCATATGGGTTAAGAAAATTATATTCATATAGGTTGTTTAAGGTTTTGAAAACAAATCCCTTTGTATTTATCAATCTAGTAGCAAGAACTAGGTAATCAATCTAATTCAAGTATTAAATATAAACATAGACTAAAATATAACAATTCAATCCTTATTTAATAACCCTAGATGTAAAATCATGATGTTAAAGGGAACCCTAAAAACCTAGCAATTGAATTACTTATACATAATCGATGAAATAAAAATAAGATGAAGTAGAAATTGAAATCACCGGCATAGAATAATAAAAAGGTTATTTCATTTGAATTACAAGATATTAGAATTCGTCTCTCTCAAAAATCTCACATGTCTAAATGAAGAGAAGCATAAAAGAAAGATGTGATATGATAGTGGCTAGCTTTCTCGGTCTTATTCTTTTTGTCTCAAAGACCACATTTTAAAGCCTTTTCCATAGGATATTGGCTCGAGGCCATTACCAAAGTTGTAGTTATTGAAGTCAGCTTACCAGAAGACTCGAGTTCACCGAAATTGGCTGCGTAGATCAAGAGTTATGCACAATTGAATAAGAACAAAAATTAAGTGACATTCTCTCTCCTATATGAATGGATGGACAAAAATTGAAGTTTTCACTCTGTCTCTTACATGCAAAACTATATTTTTCTCTTTATAAACTCTTGCAGCCTCTCATCAGAAATTTTCCATTTTTTATCAAAAATATTTTTCTATAAAATTGGATCCTACTAGTGTGTAATATCTAGTAGCCTCTTGCTCTCTTTGGTGTTTAATATCCAAAGGTTCATTAGGGTGTGTTGGTGTGTAATATCCAGCATTTATCCGATCTCTTGGTGTCTAATACCAAAGATCAAACCTAGTGTATCATAAATCTTCCGCACCTTCTGTATGTTCCATTCGATCCACATCTATCCGGTGAATCAAGGGATTTTCCGTATCTCTTGTGTGCCACTTGATCCACTTTCTATATATCGCAATCTAAATTTTTTAGTCATCTTCAAAGTGATGGTCTTGAGAAAAATCGTATAATTTTGTATCAGAACCTGCTTTGAAGACTAAGAGATTTAGAGTCAAATAAAGCTAACTTGAGGAAAAATCGCTTTCAAGTGGGAGAGAATGATATGATTCTTGCTAGCTTCTCGGCCAGATTCTTTTTGTCTCAAACCACGGTTTTATAAGCCTTTTCCGTAGGAATTTGGACTCGGTCCCTTTATCAAGTCTTGAAGTCAGGTTTCCAGAAGGTCTAAGCTCACCAAAATTAGTCACCTGGATCAAGAGTTATGCACAATTGAATAAGAATAACAATTAAGTCACATCCTCTATCCTACATGCATGGATGGACGAAAATTAAAAATCTCACTCTCTCTCTCTCTTACAAGAAAAACTGTATTATTTTCTTTATAAACTCTTGTAATCTCTCATAAGAAATCATCCATCTTTTATCAAAAATATTTTTCTATAAATTTGGATCCTACTAGTGTGTAATATATAGTAGCCTCTTGTTCTCTTTAGTATGTAATATCCAAAGATTCATTAGTGTGTGTTGATGTGTAATATATATCCAGCACTTATATAATTTTTGGGTGTGTAATATCCAAAGCTCACTCTAGTCTTGGTGTTTCTGTTGCTGTCTTATTTATGGAAACTATGGATGCACGATACACCATTGTCTTAAATCTACAATGCTCCGGTATAAATCTCTTCATTACCCCCTCTGGATTTCTTCACTTCCAGCTTTTGTATGTGGTGGACATTGATGACGTTTTGGAATTGGTTGAAACATTCACTCCTTAATCAATTGTTCGGTTCAAAAAACGTATAATGGTTCATTATTGATTTCATGACTTGTGCCAGTTTTCCCTAAACTATTATTATTCATTTGGGTTATAATAATTAGTATTTGAGCTTTTCATAACCTCTTGAATTCTCTTGCATTTAAATAGTAAATGAGTTACAAAAAAACTCTAGAAACCGCAATCGTATTTAAGATATAGTAACATTTGTTATGAGCGTGACATAAATAGCGAAAATAATCAAACTCTAACTTAACCCGACAATGCGCCTAACATGAAAAACCAATTATTATCCTTTCGTTTTCTTCTTCACGTTCCAAACTCTAATCTCCATGGATGCAAAATCTTCAAAGATGATGTGAATCTAATGAGCAACAATCAAGGAGCAAAGGAGATAATGCTTGAAGCTGAGGATGCATTTCTTGAACTAGAGGATGCTATGGAGATTCAACAAGGGCCAATGACAAGAGCTAGGACCAAGAAGCTTGTTGGAGCTATCTCATTACTTTTGAGTCATTCTTTGAACCCTTCCAATGATTTAGGTTTGGATGGGATACATACAACTATCTTATGCATTCAAACCAATGACCAACAATTGGGTTCGTGTATCCAATTGTACTCTTTTTCTCAGACTTGGTTTTGTCCCATTGGGTTTTCCATGTTTTGTTTTAATGAGACAGTTGGTTCAGTACGTAATTGCGCAATTGTTTGATCATGAAGACAAGACCAAGACAGAATTACCATGCTTAAAGAGGAGCCTTTTCTTTTAAATTCAAATATGTCAAACTTATGCCTTTAAGATCTTATCTTTATGAGGATTAGAAGTCTAAGAGTCATTTTCTCTTCTTTATATGTAAGGCCACACCACTTTATTTCAATTAACCAAGGTTGAGTTAAAAAGAGTGTTCTCTCTAATCTGAGTGATTCGGAATCTGCTAAGGAGTGATTCCAAAGCAAATCCCTTTGTAGAATGATTCTCAAAGGCCTATCTGGTTATTGGGTGTGATATCCTTGAATCCTCTATCTAAACTTCTAAGGATCTTCATCCCTTTTCTGTTTACCACATTCATAACCCTTCACATTCACTTCATCATTCCATAATCCATTGTTTTGACTCAGATCAGCACACACTCCACCTTCAAAGCATCGATCATCAAGGGAGGATCATATCATGTGGTATCATAGCACTTTGAAGGCTTAAGTATTCATAGAAATAGGAAGTGTCCCTTAAAATTCTATATAATATGTTTTTGTCTCTTTGTCTACTTTGAATATGTTTTGTGTTTAATTTCGTTTTTGATGAAAAGCTTGATGAATATGGATATCAATGGTTGAATTCGTGCATAAACTTGATGTTTTAATTTGAAATCAAGTTTAGAATTTGGAAGAACACGTTTTAGACTTAGGGTATTGCAGAACATGTTTCAAATTGTGACTAATCATATTCTAGGGCTGTTTGAATTTTGTGCATGATTGAATCAACTTGGAATTTTGTCTTCTTTAGGTTGTGATCATTAAATTACAAATAAAGTTGATTTCGTTCTGAATCTCATTGCTTGATACTCACGTTTGTTCATTTTCACTATTTTGAAGGAAGACCTGATTTAACACAAACTGTTTGGGTATTTTCTTTTGTTCTGTCTACTTTGAGCATATCTTTGTGTTTTTTTTTTTTTTGCAAAGAATAATGTCTGA
Source organism: Iberis amara (assembly GCA_900406375.1). Classification (NCBI taxonomy): domain Eukaryota; kingdom Viridiplantae; phylum Streptophyta; class Magnoliopsida; order Brassicales; family Brassicaceae; genus Iberis; species Iberis amara. The sequence goes on along the minus strand of OVAV01001014.1, from coordinate 7,388 downwards.
AGATGGTGAGGAATGTTCTAAAAGAGATAAGCTACTATTTGAGGCCATAACTTCCAAAATGTAGCAGCTCATGGATAAAACACTTAATGGTCAGTTTGATGCTTTTAGGAAAGAGCTTAATTCACCCTTTAGCCATGATACTGGTTAATCTAAACAAAAGAGGCCTAAGGTGTTGAATCCAAATTCAAATATATACTCAACCAAGAGCCTAGATATTCTGCAGTAGAAGATTATTATGAAGAAAAAGTAGTTCTTCAAACCATACTCATAGAAGCATAAGGAGAGCTAGAGAATTTAAACATCCCATAAATAATCTTGAAGGAATTAAGCTAAGGATTCCATCCTTCGATTCCATCCTTCCATGGAACTTCTGATCCTAATGCATATCTTGAAAGGGAAACCAAGATTGAGCAAGTATCCAATTGTCACAACTTCGCTGAAGCTGAGATAGTTAAGGTGGCTGCCACTGAATTTTATGATTATGCCTTGAGTTGGTGGGATCAGCTTGTGACAATTAGAAGAAGAACTAGTGAATTTCCAATCTCCACTTGGAATGAGACGAAAAGCATAATAAGGAGAAGGTTTGTTCCTAGTCACCATGAAAGGGAACTTCATCAAAGGTTAAGGAATCTAGTCCAAGGTATTAGAAAGGTTCACTACAACAAATATGTACATTCTTATCTCACGATAAACGCTATGGTATGACTTTCATAGCGAAACTGCTGATGCTATGTTATCGGCAGCCATCATAGGTACCCCCTCTACGATAGCATTTTTTTGACGCTGCGTTATATTCAGATCGATGGCAATAAATGAACGCGGTGATTAACGTTATTATAAGACGAAATTTTAATTATAAAAATTGATTACGATTCATATCGGGTGATATAATAGGTTCTCTACAATAGTTGTTTGTAATTGCTATATTTAATTTTGTTATGATTCATAATATGTTATGGTAGTCTATTTTGTATGTAATTTTAAACGCTATGATAGTAGAGTAACAATTTTTTTTGCTATTGTTGATTTGTTTCGTGAGCTATGATATTCTAATTTTTTTGTTTACTAGATGATTTTCCAGACAATAAACCTCAATAAGAATCAACTTTTATCATAACAACAACCAAACATTCATAAGTGGACAACACATAAGTCATAAGGTGCAAAAACATAAAGAAAAGTCTTAAGAAACATGATAATTATAAGTTCATTACCCTAGTCTAAAACTAGCTAATTTTGGACCAAAGTTCTTTATTCCCTCCATGCTGCAACAATCAAAAACTCCCATCAGTTTAGCAATTGCATATGACAGATTGAAACAAGAAAGCAGAACACTTACATGTGCATCTTAATAGATGACCAATTTATCAATTGGCCATGTAATTGATGAACCATGTGCATATTTCATGGATTCTATTTCATCATATTTCTTCCAAACGTCTACATCATCAACCAACACTGCATCTACCCACACTCTAGCTGCATTTGGACCCAATCGCACAAAGTGAACCATTTGATATGGGTCTGTTGAATGCACACGTCCTTCGGCAACAACCTGTTTCCTTCCACCAATGTCCATCAATTTTCACTTCTGGTTCACTTGTATAGCTTCAGATCCATGATTTTACTGAAACAGACAGACATCAATGTTACCCATACAAATCCAATTCATACTTAGACAGAAATGGTAACAATTAAAAAATTAAACAAAAAATGTTACCTGGCTTGATGCAGTAGCATACTTCTCATTAGGAGCTTTCTGACCTTTTTGTACTTTCGTTGCAGTAAGATACTTAGAACTGAGAGATGGATCTTTTTGAACTGTTTCTCATGCGTTTCCTACTGACGACGCAGTGTTTCGTGTAGGAGATACTTTTTTTGTTCCATCTGGTGGGTTCTCGAAGACAACTTTGCAAGCAGACCATGAAATAAACGTCATTAAGCAGTCTTCAAGGTATGCCACATCCGAAGTAGGCCTCCATAAAAATGTTTCAGGTTCAATTATCACATCCAAAAAAGCTTTAACTGTTTTTGGTCTGATGGGAATTCCCATTAACCATTGCTTTTGGTTCAGTAGTTTTCCAACGTCCTTCACCAACAACTACACTATCATCGGATAAATCCAGTAGTTGGCATTTGTTGAGAGAATTTGCTCTTGGACCATGTCATTATCATAGAATAATATGGCCAAATCATTATTATTAGTTATGCACTTAACTAATAAGACATCAGGAAAAAAAAACTTTACCAATGGTGCAATGTTTTCTGGTTGGAGGCCCTGACATAGTTCAACACATTTATTCTTAGGCCATGCAATAATATGGCAAACAACTTCCTTAATTCTGCACATGTTTCTCGCAGGTCTCCACAGGTAAGCTTCCGGTTCAGTAGCAGATTCAACCAAGACTTTAACATCCTTCGAGCCTAATCGACTGTCATTCACTATATCATCTGGGTCGAAAGAGAGAATACACCCCTCACCAACTATACCATCTTCATCAGCGCAATCAATAATAAGACACCTTTTCTTCTCTGTCTAGGACAATAACCACAGTGTTGGAGGAAGATATGTTCTCTTTCCCTGGATTTTAGGGTGCAAATCCTCCCTAATACCAAGATCCTCCAAATCTTTACGAGCCATTAGACCATCCTTTGATTTTCAACAGTGAAACAATGTTGAAACTAAACTAGCTGCCACATTTCTCTCAACATGCATTACATCTAAGTTGTGCCTCACCGGGAGTTCCTAATCACAACAAAAACAAATATATAAACCTCATCTAAGTTAAACAAAATACAACAATAATAGAAAGATATAAGCAAAGAAAAGTAGCTTCTTACTACCCAATCAAGTTGTGATGCATCCATTAAAATGTCACTTCATGAAGAACTTTAACCATCTCTAAAGCTTCTCAAGCCACAAGAGTACTAGTTGTAGTAGACTCACTGCAAAATCAAGAACAAAAAGATGAAATACGAATCAAAATTCAAAAGAAAGATAAAGAATAAACTCTTTCAAATGTTTTAACTACTTACTACTTCCATACAGGAGGAAGCTTCTTGGTCTTCCTGTAGTAACGAGTAAGACGATGGATTCTGCTTTCAACAAAAATCAGGCTAAATTTTGAATCTACATCTTTCCTGTTCCTCTCAAGATGTTTGTGGATAGCAATTGTTTTCTTGACCAATTGATAGAGATCCTCATAAATCTCAGGAGCAAGACCTTAATTCTCCATACAAATATGGTTTTAGACAAGGGATTTCATATAATAAGTAAACACAAATCAATCAAATTTTGACCCTGCTCATCTTAACATGCTAGTTATCTAAATCAATAATCCTCAAGAAAATCCAAAAGACGAAGAAAAAGCGTAACATGAAGCTACGATCCCAGTCAAACACATGAAGGAACAATTTGTTCCGAAACCAAAATCTAAAGTAATATTCGATCATTGCTCAGAAAACAATCACACAATGTGAAATTATAAAGAATCTGGAGAAGGAATTGAAGTAAACCCTCGAAAACCCAGGAAGAAGGAATAGGAAGATGAGATAGACCTTGCATTGTAGAACATGAGACGAGTCGAAGATTTAGCCATACCCACTTCACCAACATATTCGCCGGAGAAGAGAGAGATTCATGTTATGATGAGAACTAGCTGATGGAATGGGTGAAGAAGATACAGAAACCTAGGTGGTGATTGGTAAGTGCTTTAGAATCTCCGCAGAGCCATATTGATTTATAAAGCATTAAGTTTTTACCAATCAAGCTCTGTGGAGATTTTTGATTTCTAAAGCAATATATTTCCTTTTGTTTATTTTTTGGCTCTGCAGAGCAAAAAAGCCAGAGCACTAATATTTAAGCTTTGAATATTTTTTGGCTCTGCAGAGCAACTTTGCAAAGCAAAAAAGCCTACAGCACTGATATTTGCCAATCATAATTTTATTTTGAAAACCTACAGCCAAGATTTCTACAGCCAAAATCCTACAGCAAAATAAAAAAAAGCTACAGCGATAATTCCTACAGCCAACTTTCTACAGCAAAAAAAATAAATTCACAGCACTTACCAATCACCACCCTAGTGATTGTGAAGGAAGAGAATTACAGGTTATGGCTTTGATGAAGAAAACCCAAAAATCGAATAGGAAATATTTTTTGTTAGGTCTAAAGGGAATTAGAGAAAAAAAGAATAAAAGGGTAGAAGAAAGAATATAGGATGTTGAATAATTATAATAAAAGAAAAAATAAAGGAAAATCATGTTTTAGGAAAATTTTAGCTAAGTGAGACGAAAATAAGAAGGAAAGAGTCAAATTTTGGTAAAGTGTTGGCGGTTTAGGTTACTACGTACTTAAATTGTAAAATAACGTTGTTTTTGTGCTATTAAAAATTTCTAAAATCTGGCAACATTTACAATAGCAGTTCAGTAATTCGCGCTATCGTGGAGTGCTATCAATGTAGAGTTTTCTTGGATATAGACATTTTTCTAAGAATGTGGGTAAGTTTGTGAAATGGAGAGTGAGTGTTCCGGTTTTTATAGAACCCTAAATTGACAGATTATTGAGGGCAAAATCTGTCACTAAATTCGAATATATCTATTGCCAACGGCTTCAAACGGCTAGTTTACACTGGGCAAATTTACTGACGACATAGTGACGGATTTGTGACGGAAAATCTGTCAGTAATAATCCGTCAAAAAAGCCGTCAGTAATTACTGACCTAATTAAATTTGTTAGTAATTATTGACGGACCTATATCCGTCAATGCTTCCGTTAATAATTACTGACAGATTTAGTTCTTTAAGTATGTTCGTCAGTTATTCGCTTGTTTTCTTGTAGTGAATTTCTACCTAGCCAAAAGAAATCAATTTAAAACCAAAAGTTGAGACTTCATACAATATCTTAGTTGAATGTAGGAAGATGGTTGATGTATATTGTTGCGACTAGCATGTTTTTGGCTCAGACTTAGGTGTGATGATGTGTTTGGGTGGTTAGGAGATTCATGCTTAATGATAAATTGGTATTATCATTGAAAAAGCATACTTGGTTTGTTGTTGTTTCTTTCAGTTATGAGAATCCACTTTCAAACCTCTTTTTGAGTAGTTCGCTTGTTTACTTAAGGAAAATCAAAAAGAAAAAACAAGAGAATTCATATGCATGATTTATTTGATACATTTAGGTTATTTGTTTTTTTATTTTTGATTTTTGATTTTATTGATGACCAGGGAGTTCTGGACCGAAGCACGTACATTTCCCTAGGGCGAGGCCCAACCATATTATATAACTTTTCTTTGGAGAACAGACCTCTCCCACCGTGATCGAACTCAGGAGCACAACATCACCAACGACTGCGCTTAAAACAACTGAGCCAACTCATCTTTGGTTATTTGTTTTGACTTGTTTGATCAGTTTTATGCTCGTTTAGGCCATTTTTATATGTATACTATGGAAAATCCCACGCGTTGCATGGGCAAAATTGTTTCTTTTTTTTCGATTACTTTTCCATAGTGTTGTGCACAATATCAGACTAAAGAAAAATCGATCACTATCACATTATTATTATTATTACAGTATTTTTCTTACCTTAAACATAAAAAGTCAATAAAAATTATGATATTCACAACTAGACTACATTATGGAGAAATTTATTATTTTTAAATTTTGACTTATTAGAAATATTTTAATTTTTGGTATTACATCTCTTAATATAGATATAAGGTTTTAATAAAGTATATTATTTGAATAAAAATAATCAACACAAAATAAGTTTTTATAAAAATTATAAATCCAAAATATTTGTTAAGTAAAATTAGCCTATGAATATATATAGTTGTAGAAATGGTCTTTTAGTTTTCAGTTTTAATTTTAAGGCAAATTTTAGTTAAAATTATGAAACAGTATTAATAAATATTAGTTACGAATTTGGTTTGGTCTAATGTTATTGGGTTAGTGTTAAAAGGGTGGACACATGTCATATTATTAGAGCACAAGAAGAGAAAAATCTTTAAATATTAGTAAAGAAAGATATGTTGTTTATGACTCTTGTGTTCTAATAGATTATTGGGTTTGGTGTTATATTATCTGATTTGGTCTAATGTTATTGGTTTAGTGTTAAAAGGGTGGACATATGTCACATTATTGGAACACAAGAAAAAATCTTAAAATATTAGTAAAGATATGTTGTTTACGACTTTTGTGCTTTAATAGATTATTTGGTTTGGTGTTATATTATTTGGTTTGGTATAATGTTATTGGTTTAATATTAAAAGGGTGGACACATGTCACATTATTGAAGCACAAGAAGAAAAACTTTAAAATATTAGTAAAGAAAGATAACTTCACCTTCATTAAGAGTCTCAATTTGTACTTTTGTGATTTTAGATATTTTTAATGGACTTTTAGAGTTCACGAATCTATTAGATGTATTTTTGAACAATGGGCATTAACATGAAGAATAAGGATGCAAAATGGCGAAAAAAGCAAGAGAAACTCGACATGTTCCTTCCTCCAGTTTGGTATCCGTCGAGTATTCACTAGACAAGGAAGACTTTTTATTGGCCAAAGAAAGAGCACACTCGACATGCTTCTTCTTCCAACTCGGCGCCATCCGCTGAGACCTTGCTTGCCAAGGCTCTACGTATAGGCAAAATTTACAAGACCACTCGGCACCAACATAGTTCCTATTGACAACTTCCGAGTTTTTATTGTTAGTGTTGTTAAGTTGGAAGTTTAAAAAGTTGGACATATAGTCTAAGGNATAGTAAGTTGAAGTGTAAGTCGATGCAAATTTGAAAGTTTGTATGCGTTTTTCTTTTTAGATCTTATAATATATTTTAACATATTAGATAATGAAATATAAAATAGTCGAAAACTATATTTCAAGATAAAACCGAATCCATATTATTAATATATCATCTAAAGTATAAGTTATTTAATTTGTATCTGTATATATATATACCCACTATTGTAAGATAGACAAATATAATATTATGTTTTTTTAGCGTAGATAGACAACTATAATATAAATATAACAATTGCTACTATGTTAGAAACAAGGGTTGTTAAAAAAAAAAAGAAGGGATATAATATTATTTTTTTAGCGTATATAGTAATTGTATTAGACAAATATGTCTGAAAAGTAGATATGAAAAGTAGATATAGGCATGATTGGTTGCAGCTGTGGCTTTTATTTTTTGCTGTAGAAATTTGGCTGTAGGTTTTATTGCTGTGGCTTTAGATTTTGTNTGGCTGCATAATTTTGGCTGTAACTTTTTAAAATGAAAGCATGATTGGACAACTTTGTGTTGTAAGTTATTTTTTTTGTTTAATCATAAAAATTAATATTGGCAAATAAAATAAATAACAAAAAATTAATCATGAAAAATTAGAA
>OVAV01001013.1:0-14835 GCA_900406375.1 Iberis amara | reverse complement strand
CTTTACACCACTTAGGATCCATCACTTTTGGTCCTATATCACCTAGATATAGGCCTACACACAGAACCCTAGATCTAACTTCGTGACCCAAACCATAATTGGTTTAACTTAACCATAGGGAGCAATTTGGGTTACTTAACCATGGTAAAGAAGAAACCAACAGCCTAGGAAAACCTTAGGCTGCCGCCAAGCACCACAAGTTGAGAGCACCTTCAGATCCAGACTTCTGAAGACCCGATGACCGATCTAAAAAGGAGACACGACATAGGACCGTCGTGTACCTCCCACGAGGCATAAATTTTAGAGAGGGGGAATAGCTGATATAACCACCACATATCAACGACTAATAAGGTTGGCCGCGACCTCTGGAGGGTCATATCTGACTAATATTTTTTAAAAGATAACAGTTTTGTAGATATCTAATATTTTTGTAGACAAAGTGAAGATTGAAGATTAGTTCTCTAGATATGCTTAAGCCATTAGTTTGAAAGTTGAGTTGGAGTTAAAGCCCTACAAATTATTCAGAGAATCTAATGAAGATAAGAGAGTACGATATGTGCTTGTATGATGTTGTGATGAAAGAGGATCTGAGAAGTTGGTCATTGGCATTTTATAGGATAGGTACTTGTGATAATATGGAAAACAATGCAACAAAATTCTTGAACATAACAATAACAAAGACAAGAGCTAAAGCAATGATTCCAATTCTTGAAACAATTAGGAGGCAAGCAATGCAGAGAATTGCAAAGAGAAACATCAAAGCAAACAAGCATCAAGGGTATGGGTGGGCAAAAAAACCCAAACCGACCATAACCAAAACATATCTTATGTATAACTCAATTAGTTATAATTTTCTACTACCCAAATGGTTCGGTACAGTTTAAAACCAAACCGATAATCCAATGTATTTTTTAATTTTTATTTTTTAAAAAGTATATTTTATAAAATAATATATTTGTTATAATAAAAATTAAATTATCAATAAATAAACCCTAAATTTTTCTTTAAAACTAAACTGCTAAAGTCTGTCGTTTCTACTTTCTACCTTTACGTCAAAACCTCCATCTTCTTCTTCATTCAGTTTTCGTAAGATAAATCTCAATAAGGTAAACGACACATAAATTTTGCCATTACTAAATCAGTAGATTACACGAACCTGCACCTAATCCCTCTCTACACTATTTTGTGATGATCTTTGTTGATGGTTGCTAGATAAACTTAGTCTGCAAATCATATAGGTTAAGATCATGTTTGAACAAAATATATGTATCCAATGTACATAAGCAACAATCACATAGAGATAAACATATGAACAATCGTTCTTGTCCATGACGAGATATATTCTTTTATATTGTTTTAGTTAAGATTAGGTCATTATGATTGACATAAACAATCGTTTTTGTCCATGTGTGCCTTTAGAACCTGTGTGATTTATTATTAAAAAATCAAATGTGTAACCAACAACGAATGCTTGAATTGAAGTTAACTGAAGATAACTGAGGTGTGAACTGAACATTTACCTAATGTAGAATGTACTTTGCTGCAACAATAGCTGAGGCGAATGCATAATTTTACAATCCGCTAACAATTTGTTACTTCTTGTTTGAATATGGATAAGCAAAACACCACCAACGGTAGAAGAAAAAATATAGTTCTCCGACTGTTCCGCCGAAGCCAAAAAGAAAACTACATCCACGATCAGCAGCATGGAATATCTTTACGAAACTCGAAGTTGATGAATTAAAGTGTTCTTGCAATCATTATGGTAAGATATATTCATGCAATCCTGCTACATGTGGTACTAGCAATATCAATACACATATAAAAAATTGCAAAGCTTATTCAGATCATCTCGAATCTGGAATCCAACATATTTAGTCCATGGTAATAGTGATGATGGTGGTAAAGGTGTTGGTATGACAAAGCCTTTTGATCAAATCACTTCTAAGAGGGCAATGGTGAAAATGATAGTTATGGATGAGTTGTAGTTTTCTTTTGTGTAAAATGATGAGTTTAGAAAATTTTGTGAGATGGTTATCCCTTGGTTTACTCTTCCATCACGAAGAACAATTACAAGAGATGTTGTTAGTATGTATAAGACTGAGAAAATGGCTTTGAAGACCACTTTAAGTCTAAATAGGCAAACAATCTCTTTTACCACCAACATATGGACTGCTATTACCACTTTGAGTTATATGGTCGTAACGACTCATTTTATTGATGTGGATTGACGATTGCATAGAACGATTATTAGTTTCAGTCCTATTCCTGATCACAAAGGTGAGACCATTGCTAATCAGTTTTTACGATGTTCAGATGATTGGGGGTATTGAGAAAATATTTGCCGTTACACTAGATAATGTAAGTGCTAATGATAAAGCTATCAAAGTTTTGAAAGATCAGTTGACTAAAGGAAACAATGATGCTTTGATGATGAGTGGTGACTTTATGCACATGCGTTGTTGTGCTCACATACTTAACTTGATTGCTAATGAAGGCCTAGATGACATAAGTAAGAGCATAATAAGTGTTTGTAATGCTGTGAAATATGTGAGGTATTTTAATACAAGACTGGAATCATTTAAGCGATGAGTAGAAGTTGAGAAGATAACAAGAGGAAATGTAGTACTAGATTGTGTTACTAGATGGAATTCTACCTACTTGATGTTAAAAAATGCTTTGAAGTATCAAGTTGCATTTGACAAGATGGTTGATATGGATAAACAATATAATGCATGGTTCAGTGAACTTGATTCTAATGGGAAAGACTCCAATGGCAATTGATTGGGATAAAGCTCGTCATATGGTAAAGTTCTTATAGTCGTTCTATGATTCGACTTTAGCATTCTCTTCTTTGATAAAGGTAACATTAAATGGTTGTTACAATGAAATATGAAAAATTCAGTCAAGTGTGCCTGGTATGGCTTTTAGTCAAGATTCTAATTTGAGAGATATGGCATCTTCAATGTCGACTAAGTTTGATAAATATTGGGAAGGTATGGAAAAGATCAACAAAATATTGATAGTGGATGGTGTACTCGATCCTCGTTGCAAAATGGTTTTCACAATGATTAGCTTTAAATTAATCTATGGAAAAGGTGATCCAAAGTGTGAGCAAATGTTCAGTTGAATTATGGATGTTTTGCGGAGTTTGTACGAGGTATATCACTCTCGATACACTACTTTACATCAATAATCTTCTTTTGCTCTTGGTAGTGAGAACATACCTCAATCCAATCAAGATTGTCTGGATATAGAGGTTGACAACATTGATGATGTCTTTCTAAAATTCATGGTTGCTAAGAAGACTACCTCAAAAGTTGTAAATGAGTTGGAAAAGTATCTAGAAGATGCGTTGAAGGTAACCACTGAAATAGTTTAAATCTTCCATTTGATATTCTAAGTTGGTGGAAGACAAATAGTTCAAAATATCCAATCATGTCTTTAATGGCAAGAGAAGTTCTTGCAATACCAACATCTTCTGTTGCATCAGAATCCGCTTTTAGCATTGGAGGTCGTATTCTAGATCAATATAAAAGTTGTTTGACTCTTAAAATGGTCGAAACATTTGGTTTTAACCCAAGATTGGTTACGTACTTCACTCCGTTCAGAAGCAATAAAGTCTCTTGACAAATTAGAAGAAGATAACAAGTTTTTAGATTCACTTGAAGAAGGTATTTTACTTTCTCTTTACAATATTATATAGATTTGTTCACTTATCTAACTTTTTTATTTGTAGAGTTTCATCTTGCATCACAAAAAGAAAATGATGCTGACACACCTCACTAATGATTAGTGAAAAGTACTTAGGAGTTAGGAGTTATTTCTTATTATGGTGTTGAGGAATTTATTTATTTATTATACTTTATCTTTTGGTTAAGTTTGGTATGCAACTGTTAAGTTTTTATCTTTTGGTTAAGTTTGGTACGTAAACGTTAATTGATTTCTACTTTGCACAATATTTATATTTTAGATGAAAAAACTCACAACAAATTAGACTATACCCAAACCAAACTAGCACCAACCAAACTAACCCAAACCGAACACAAACCAAACCGAACTAACCTTGATTGAGTTTGGTTATAATGTTACTAAACCCAAAAAACCCAATCCGAACACAAAAAAATTGAAGTGCCCACCCCATAATCAAGGGAGATGTACTGAGTATGATGGGAGGATTCTTTCAGAAGAAAAAGATGATGCTTGAAGGTGTGTCACAATCCCAGCCAGAGAAGAGGCACAATTTCTTGTTTCAAATGGCAAATTTCAGGAATTTTGTGTGAGCATGCTTACGGAGCAATCATGGTCAGTTTGAAGAATGTCAAAGATTTCGTTTCTAGGGGTTTTTAGTATAGAGTTTTGGCGTGATACCTATGAATCATCAACCATTCTACTTAGAGGACAATGCTTTTAGATGAACTCATCATACCGATTGGTAGTTGCACCTGAAGAACCGAAAAATGCCAGGAAAAAATAAGATGAAAAGCAAAAAACTTTTCCAAGGATCAAGGGTAAGCATGAGTCTCCAAAGAAAAAAAAAGAACCTAAAAAAATTGGGTTGAAAGGGTGCAGCATGCATTGTTCTTCTTGCCAAGAAGTTGGACACAATGCAACTGGTTACAAGAAATTTCCTAAGAATAAGCAGAAGAAAATATCCTGGAATGAGGTTTTCACTTGTCTATCTTTTAAGCAAGTTTATTATGAAAACTTATCAGAGCTTCCACCTTCTAAACGTGCCAATTTTTGTGACATTGCACGAAGAGGTGATGCTTACATAACCGAGTCAATCCGGAGAATGACACTTCAATCACACATTTAGCTTTGTTTTTTGTTTAGAACCGAGTATTTGGATGTAGCTTGGATTCGGGTATCAACTCTAACTCTAGTCTTTTGGTTCAATTACAAGTCATCCTTTTGGTTATTTTTTGTAATTGGATGTAACTTGATTTCGGTTATCAACTTTATAAAACTATGTGATGGTTTGGTTGTTATAAAACTTTGATTGTATCTGATGGAATTGTATTTGTGTCTCTGATTCCGATGGTCTTCTGCATTTTTTTTTAAGTATTTTTTGCTACCCTACTTAGCATTTGTGATTGAAGACCTTGAATAAACGAGTCTTGTGATTTCTATTTTTACTCTTTCACAATTGAGCTGCAAATGTAGTTGAGACTCTGTTTTCTTTTTTCACTCTCTCACAATTGAGTATTTGTATTGGTAAGCCAAATATAAAAGATTGTTTGCATTTGACTTTGAGATAGTCTTCATTTCTGATGGTTCTAACTGTAAGCCAAATACAATTTCATATAAGCATAAGCCGAAACTGACAAAAACAAAGACTCCACTAACACATAAAACAACAATGACACTCAACTCACAAACAAATACTTGACAAACACATAAAACTGACACATTGACACTCAAACCTCTAACAATGAAATGCACCTGAAACTAACACATCAACTCTTAAACCTCACAAACAAAGACTCGGCTACAAAAACATAAAACTCAGACTCAAGTGCAACAACATATAACTGAGAAAATCTAAGGTGCAAATGAGAAAAACAACACCAGTAAGTTTTCAAAAGTAACACATCAACTCTCTGCCATGTGAATCCATCTTCGTGTGCACTTCTTCCATCATCTCACTAACCAATTTCTTCAAATCTGCTTCAATCCTTGCATTAATCCAACCAATCTCCTTCCGAATAGCTTTTAAATATTCATCAAGCCTTTTTTTGTTTTGATTCAACCATTCTTAGCTCCTCTAACACAGCTTCATTTGACCACTTGAAAAGGTGTTCTTCAATTTTCGCATACTTACCAATAGCACATCTATAGAAATGTCAGTAAAGATTCTCATATGTTTTTGAAACCAAATTGATAATTGTCCCCCCATACCAACACCTTCTCGGAATCCCAAGAGGATTTGATCTCGTTGTCTATCGACTCGAGCATGTTGACATATAACTCATTCTTCTTAACCCACCTTCGAGTTTTAAGTCTGTGATTGATGGCTACGAACCCTAATTTTACATTTCTCGAATTCAAAAAAATTTTGGTGTGTTAATTGAAACACTCTAATTGAACTAGAGGTTTTGAGAGAAAAAATAGACTAACTATTAAATTTGGGCTTCTGAAACGAATTCGGGTTAGAAATCTGGTTTGATTAAAAATTCGGTTAATAACAAACACAATTAAAGAAAACACGATTTTCTAGCTAATTAGGATAAACATAATTTACTATTTATTTTTGAAAATTAACGAATTTTTTTGTATGTGGGGCATATTGGAAAGAATATATAATTTGAGATTTCAAAAATTGGAGTAAAAAAGTGAAAAATAGCTATAGTAGAGGATTTGCTAAATCTTCCTGAGAAGCTCGTGATTGGGAAAAGACGCAACAACTTCTGGTAACAACAACAACATCTACTCCAATTTGCGTTTTACCTATCATGTATTCAGGTTTTCTTTGTATCGTCGACGCAACTTGGAAATCAGCTTCGGATCAATACGGTTTAGGCTGGGTATTTACAACAAAAGTTGGATCTTCTCCAGAAATCTTCTCGGCTCAGGACCAGGGGCGGATCTAGGTAGTAATAGTATGGGGCAAGTGCCACATACTCATAATGATATGTTAACTTAGTTGATTGTGTTATTTCATTCACTCTCTAGGTGGAGGGTTCGATTCTCATGTGTTGTTTTCTTCTTTTTTTCTTCCTCTCTTTTCATATAGATTAAAATTTTGTTTTTTTGTCCCATAATAATTTTTCTCCTGGATCCGCCCATGCTCAGTGCCCTAGATCGCCTCTCCTCTTACAGCTGAAGCTTTAGTATTGAAGTCAGCCATGATCAGTGCTCTTTCTTTTCATAGTAAGGAGGTCATCAACCTGTCGGAATCGTTGACGTTGATCAACGTTCTTAATTCCAGCGGCTCGGTTAATGATCTTCAAGGTAGTTTAAGTGAGATTAGAGCACTTTTAACATATTTTTATGTTGTATCGTTTTTTTATATTACGCGTACATTTAAAGATGTTAAAATGGGATGCTAGCCCGCGGTGTTAAACGGGCCAAGAGTAAACGGGTTGATCCGTGACTCGTCCAATTAATAAAAAATTTATACGGATCGTAAACGGATTGACCCGTTTAACCACACGGATTTAACAGGTATTCTGTTACTAAACGGGTCAGCCCGTATAACTTTTTCTTTTTATGACTCACAACAAAAGTTTTTTTTGTCTTTACAAGTCAATAACATTCGATTGTTATATTTATTAAATTAAAATACCATTTATGAAAGAGTTATTATCTCACAATAAAAAATTTTAAAACGTATACAATGATTGTGAAATACCATTCATGTTTATTTGACAATTATGTACAAACATATTCCCTCCATCCCTGGAAGGATGATGTTTTGGAGTTTTTACGTAGATTAAGAAAAGCAACGTTTCCTTTACTGAATGTCTTACTTTTAAAGTGTTTTCACCTAAAACATCATCCTTTTAGAAACAAAACTAAATTCTAAAACATCCTCCTTTCAGGAACGGAGGTAGTATGTAATAATGTAACAAAAGAAGCGTACAATGAAGGGTGCTCGTAGCCTAGTGGCTCGCACTTCTCACCTCGGGTTAAAAGGTCATGAGTTCGATTCTCAATCCCGTCAAAAAATGTTATATGGACCAATTGGGCGGCCCGTTGTACCTAGAACGAAAATAGAAGCATACTATATATTATTTAGTGATTATTACATTTGATTTCTTTTGATAAAAAAATTACATTTGATTTCTTATCAAATTAAAAATCAAATCTGATCATTGGTTATATAAATTTTTTTTTTCTCTTTAATAAAATTTAGACTACTTGATCTAGAACTTAAATATATTCATCGTTATAAGCTAACCTATTTTTCTAAACGATTAAACTTGATTTTTATGATTTTATTCTTTCTTCAACTGAAGAATTTAATTGTTTAGATTCAGATTTTGAAATCTGAATATTCCATATCTTTTTGTTTTATAATTTTCTATTTTAACGATTGTATTTAAAAATTATTTTATGTCATATGATATATTTTAAATATCTATAATTACATGTTATTATTGTTACTTTTAAAATCATAACTTATGCAATTTAAATGTATGTTATTACTCTCTTATTCAATTTAAAATTTTCTTATGTATTTTTAACTTTATAAATATTCTAAAATAATTTTAATTTTAATTTTGGAAATAAAAAGAATTTTGTTTGAAGAAAACTAAATGTTTAACTAAACTAATATTTTGTATGTTGCTCAATCTATAATTAAACCATCCTGTTTAGATTTACAATTTGATGACAAAAAAAAAAGATTTACAATTTAAATATGGTTTGCAAATTTGTTTTATTTTTAACAAAGTCCACTTTTATATCTAAATAATACATGGATAGTATAAAATTAAAAACAACAAATAAATTTAGTATCAAATATTTATAATAAGATAATTATCCACATACTAAAATATGTTTTTTCAAAAAAAAATAATGAAACGTGTCCAACAAATTGCATGTAACCCGCGGACCAATTTATATATGGATCATAAACAAACAGTGTTCTAAACGGATTAGAGCGCGGCAGATCAGACCGAATCTTAAACGGGTCGGGCCTAAACGGGCCGAATTGACCATTTTAACATCCTACGTACAATTAATGAACGCGCAGACAAACAGGTAAAAGAGGTTTTTCAAAGCTTATCTCCATGTTTTGCTGTATCTCTTTAAGATGATTTATTAAATATTGGGTTNAACCAAAAAAAAAAAAAAAAAAAAGCTAATAGTAGAGGAGTTGAAATTTCAAACCCACAAAATAATGACGTATCGTCGACAAAAAATGAAGTAGGGAGTAGAACTCGGATTTTAATTGACCCAAGTGGTTAATGGGGTGAGAAAATCAGATGTAATATTAGGGACATGTTCTAGGCCCGTCTGGTTTTAGGCCCAATTTAATAAGACGACGACATTATCCTCTCTTCGTGTGACCACCACCCACCCACACACTCGCCAGAGCGCAGACGATGTTGGAGTTTCCAACTTTTAACTCTGCCTCGATCTGATCAATTATTTGATCGACACCATCTCTTTTCGATTTCTTCTCTTCTTTCACGATCGCTGAGCTGCTATGGCAACTCATCAGCAGCAGACGCAAGCCCCTTCCGATTTTCCCGCTTCTGTCGTCGATGAAAAACCTCAGATTCCAGGTTCAACAGATTCACTGTATTTGCCTCTGTTTTCTTGTGATGAGATTTATGTAAGCGTGATGAACTCTATTTACGATGCCTTATAGTTTCTTATTTCTAACCGAATTATTTGGTGATGATTGATGAATTTTCAATTTCAATAAACTAAGCTTTGAGCCTTTCAAGATATATTTCTTTTCTTCGATCAAGATTGATGAAAATCTTGAAAAGTAGTACTAATACACATTATATCTTCTTATTGATGAATGTTTTATAGAGGTTACGAAGCCTGAGAACGAGGTTCAACAAGCTACCACAATTAAGGAAGCTCTTAAGCAGGATCCTCCAGCGTCTGTCTTTAGGAATTCAGAACCAATTCGAGAAGATCAAATTCAGAACGCCATCAAATTCCTTTCTCACCCGAGAGTTAGAGGATCTCCTGTAATACATAGAAGATCTTTTCTTGAGAGGAAAGGCCTCACCAAAGAAGAGATAGACGAAGCATTCCGCCGTGTCCCTGTAAGCTTCTTGTTTTCATAATATAAAAAGAGAGAGAGTTACAAACACGAAACACCATTTTCACTGGCTTACCTTTGTACAAATCTTGATCACAGGACCCACCACCAAGTTCGCAAACAACTGTTAACAGTCAAGGTAAACAAAGCAAGACATATATTTGTTAGTTCTTTTGATGGCTAGACTTTTGAATTGTTATGTTACATGCAGATGCACAGCAAGCAGTGTCAAATGTTCAGCCACAAGGGCAGATGCAAACCATGCAGCCTGTGGTAGCTTCTCCTACTCCACTTGTTGTGACTCCTCAGGCAGCTTTTCTCTCTCGTTTTCGCTGGTACCATGCTCTTCTTGCTGTAGGAGTACTAGCAGCTTCTGGTGCCGGAACAGCTATTTTTGTGAAGGTGTTGTAACCTAAAATACCTCTGTTATCTTCATTTATATGCAGAGTTCTTATATATTTGCTTATTGTTTTGAAGAATAGGTAAGATGGTTAGGCCATTACTGAAATGGAAGCAGACTATAAACAGTTTCGGAATTCAATTTTTGTGGCTTATCTACTTGTCCTTTAGAATATAGTTGCCAGGAACTGTCATGAGAATAATCTCCATAATAGTTTGTTGGGGTGTTAAAAAGTTTGATCTCCTTTCTGACTTTAACTGATTGCTTGACATGTTTTAGTGCTCCATGTAGAATTTAAGTTTATAGTATTAATTTCTTTTTTCAAAATCAATATCACATTGAAGTGAAATTTTTTCTTATTTCAGAAATCTCTCATACCCAAGTTTAAATCATGGGTCCACAGAATTATGCTGGAAGAAGAAACTGACCCTCTAAAGAAAGTTGATGCAAAGCCTAGCTTAGCTGAAGAAGCAGTAGCTGCAGCGAAAGCTGCTTCTGCAGCAGCTTCTGATGTGGCCAGGGTTAGTCAGGAAATGATGAAAACTAAAACTGAAGGTATTATATTTCTCCATTTTAATCTACACGAATTTCTCATGTTATTTTTTTCTGTAACCGTTTCTGTTCTTTACTTTTTTGTTCTTCTATTCCACTAAAACCAAATCTGTGCATTGTTTTTTTTCAGAGGTTAAATATTTTGAGGACTTAACGAACCTGTTAGGTGTACAAATACAGGAAATGAAGTCTTTGAGCAATAATATCCGCAGGCTCGAAGGTAAGTGTTTAAGCTTTAGTGAAGAATGACCTTTTTATGATTCTTGGTAATGCTTCTTTGACTACAATTTGGTTAAAAGGGATATATGGTCTGATCTAACTTCAAACAATTACAGTAAATCTCATAGCAGGAGCCATGTAGGGTGTAGTTGCCCGATGCTTGAGTTTATCCTACTGTTAAAGCTTCTTGATCTAAAGAGTGTTGTTCAATTTCTGTTTCTTACTTTCAGGGCAATCCAACAATATCCCAAAGATTTATTCAGCTGACCAAGAGGTTTATAATGGTTTGGTCACAACTGCGAGGGTGAGTTTATAGGCATGGGCTTTTTTGGTTTGAGTAATCTTCCTTTCCCTCAGTAATCACCAAGAAAAAACCTAAACCCACTTGATAACTAATTATCATAATGCTTCTGGTAACATTTGAAACGTTGATATGTGATGTAGAAAACCTATGCAAATGGAGGCAACGTTGATTATGATACACGTTCAGGTTCTTCTCTCTGTCTCTCTCTCTTCAGCTCAGTCTGCATCATGCATTATTGTTTTTAATTAGGTTATTCCTTGTAACTAATTAATAATACAGCAAGATCTGCATCTCCTCCTGTGCCACCAGCTGATTCGTCTGTGCCCCCTCATCCAAAGTCATACATGGATGTAATGTTCTGAAACCTCGCTGCAAATCATGGATTTATAATGAATCTTACCTTTGGAAATTCAAATAATCTTTGTAACATATAGTTGAAAATTGGTGATACTTGCAGATAATGTCTATGATCCAGAGAGGAGAGAAGCCTTCAAACATACGGGTAAACGTTTTATTGCACCATTTTAGACTACCCAACTTTATGGATTGTTTCGTAGTGACAAAGTTATTGCACTTTCACCAAAATACAGGAGATTAACGACATGCCACCCAATCCGAACCAACCACTATCAAATCCACGCATTGCTCCTAAATCTAAGGTATAAAAATCAATGTCCTTGAATGTTTGATCTAAAACTTCATCCTTTGTAATGAGTCCTGGTCAAATTTGTGGAAGCGCACTTTTTTGAAAGATATTCTGAAAACCCTTGGTTTTTTATTGTTATCAGCCATGGGACAATGGTCAAGCGCTGCAAGACGAGAGTTCGAATGGTCCATGGTGGCAACAGAAGAACCCTAAATCCACAGATTTTGGCTACGAGACAACAGCAGCTGCCCGTTTCACAGGTAACCAAAATGATACAAATACAGTGGAACCAGCAGCTTTGCAGAGGCAAAGGTCATGGGTTCCTCCACAACCACCTCCAGTAGTTATGCCAGAAGCAGCTGAGGCCATTCGTCGTCCAAAGCCACAAGCTAAAATAGAGCAAGAAGCAGCCGCTAGTGATGACCAGTCCGGTGTAAGCGACGAGTTACAGAAGATTACTAAATTTTCGGAATCTGGTGGTGATGAATCAGGAAGATTGCAGATCTCAGAGATACAAGAAGAAACAGAAGAGCAACAGATCAGGCAAGAAGAGAACTGATAATTAGTGTTTCTTGATATGACACATTTCATATATGTAAGAACTATATGAAGTTTGCTTGTAAGAAAACGTGTATATTTAGGTCTTGGGATTTACCAGCTACCTAAATTTAGCAATAAATAAATATAAAAAGAAAACAAGTCAAGCCTTGCTACACAAGTAAACTCAGTTGTTTATTATTTAAAAATATTGAAACTCTTATCACATAATGCAGCAGCAAGAATCATTCTCGTGCTGGTTTCTAAGATATATAGAGACTGTACATTGATAAAGAGTCATTTTTGGTTTTTAAGTAACATATTAAGAGGAAGCATGAGTGAAGAGCCTGTAAGAAGAGATCAAAGCGCTGACCGCAAACGCTCCAAACGCTATAAAAGAAACGGCGATTGAAGCGGTTGCCATCTGAGTAAACTCATCTTTACCCCAATTAGAAACCCAATCATCAACTCTAGTAGCAGCGCACGAAGAAGCCGACATTAGAAGATATGCAATAAGCTAGTAAGCATCACAAGGAAAACTCATCAGAATCAATATGTTCGATTTGCAATTGCTAAATGTAAAGAGCACACTCACTTGATCCATTGAGAAAACAAAGAAGTCGTGAAATCCGCAGTTTATCATATAAGTTTCTTTGGCGATGTAGCAAGCAGCGTCGCAAGCTTCAAACGCAGAGTAAACGAATGCTATAACGTTTATAGCCAAACAAAACCTGTAAAATTTTGTATTGATAATATGATTAAACCATGAGAGGTCTAAAGAAGAAGAAGAGAGGAACATATTGAGGAGAAGAGAGAGACCTGTACTCTTTGTATCGATCATAGGAATCGCCGCTCCATCCTTGAGTTTTATCAGCCGCCATGATTGAAAACGATATCACGCACAAAATTACTTCGCTCACTCTAAACCCTAACGCTGCTAAACTCACCAATTCGTCTCTTCTTGTTCTGTTCACCGTCGTCGTCGCCGCAGATTCTTCGCCGTTCGTCGGCGGAGCAACCTTTCTCGTCGTAGTCTGTGGACCTTCTTCTCTGACCCAGCGATTGTATACCACCATAGACGATGGAGACTTATCCGAAGCAGAACTAATCGGAGCTCTGGCGTTTCTCTGATGCTGCGGCGGAAACTGAGGAGGAGGTGGGATCGACGAAAACTGCGTGAACTTGCCGCCGGTTAAGATTGGCTTCGGAGTTTCTATTTTGAACGGAGAGCCCTCAGGAGAAACGTAACGGCTCTCGGGTGGATCTCCTGCATCTGAGAGCGGAGAATGAAATCGAAGAGGAGAGTGTGGTGATTCGATGTAACTCGGTGCTTCCGAGTTTGATGAAACAGTCCGCTTCATGATTCGTTAACTCAATGTAAAATCACCGATTAGATTCTCCGACGAGTACTCACCGGAATTTGATTTGAGGAGAGAGTGTGTGTGTGTGTTTGTATTGTTTTGGGGAAGTGAGAAAGTGAATGAGAGAAAAAGAAACTTTTAAGTTTTCTCATTGTTTTCCCGGCAAAGGACCCACTTTACATTTCTTCGTCGAGAATTAAAACCTCTTTGTGATTCAGTGTGACGCATCTAACTGTGCACCTACACATTGCTAACCAATCAGATTACAACACGTCAACTTTTGACGCACTCATGAGATTGTATACGTGTTTGTTGATTTTCTTTTCTTCTTTTTACCATCCATAAAGATTCATATTGCTAAAGAAATATATCAGCTTCCTATTTATTCACATGCCAAATATTTGTTTTCTTCTTAGTCTGACAATTAATTTGGAAAGTGTCCAACAATAAGCTTATTTAATTGATTTTTTTACTAATCACTTTAAAAAATTATAGCAAAATCCACACAGAAATTCAAAACAATGAGAAGAAAGCTTTAAAAGAAGATGCATGAAATGAAGTCTTTAGCTGAGGTAGAGGTTTCAATATCTTGAACAACTTTCAGAAAATACACCGCATTATCTACATCTTAAAATATGTCAAATTAAGAGTTTTTGTAGTCGAGTTATTATGATTTAACATATCTGTAAGATTGTTTTAAAGAACTTAATAACGAGTGTTTATAAGCATATAAATCATTGTTTTTTATGTAACTCATCTTTTATATGTCAATCTTCAAATATGCAAGAGCACAAGCCATCAAGAAGAGACAAATTTATAATCTCTTAAGGCATAGACTGAAGTTGTTCTTCCTTTTTTTAAAAATGGGTTTTTAGCCATTCCGCTATTCAACAAATATAACAAATGGTGATCACTAAAAAAAGTTAGTGGAATAAGTGGAATAATTATAGGTAGAATAAAAGTTAGTGGAATAATAGCGGTTAGAGGAATGAGAAGAATAGTTGTAGAGAGATAAGTTGTGAAGGTAAATGGTAACTATTTAGAGGAAAACAAATATATATATATATATATATATATATATATATA
>OVAV01001012.1:0-14839 GCA_900406375.1 Iberis amara | reverse complement strand
TTTTTTTTGTTTGTTCATGACCGAGGGGTAGAATCGGGTATAACGAAAATTGAGTTATCTCCAGCAATTAATTAAAATGTTGGGTTACCTGAGCTATTAGTATGAATATGTAGGTCAAGTAAGTAATTTTGCCTTTCTTTAATCCATCTGTATATTCAAAATGTTGCAAAGTAGCATTTGTGTTCGAATATACTATCCCATTAATTCGTAGGCTTTCAAAACTATAAATGTCTAAACATCATTCTCAACAACATAAACAAAGAACAAATTTAAAATAATGTATACTCTATATAAATACCTAAACCTCATTCCCAACAACATAAACAAAGGCACAAAACTCTTAATTTTGGCGAGTATTCTCATTATGTTGGCGAGTTTATGAAATTAGCATGTCGCCAACTTGAAACAAAAAGTTCGTAAATTATATATTTTTTATTTTGCTACGGTTTTTTTCATTGAATTTTTCTAAATTTTTTTTTTAACGAGACAATATAAAATAAATCGTAAGTAGTAGTGATGATGCTAGTATCCAAGGGAGAGTGTTACAAAAGCAATGTGATAATTGATTCAAATGGATAAAATGGACAAGTTTGAGTATGAAGCTCAACATGACACCCATACGGCCATACCTATTGTCCACTATAATACAAGTCATTTTATCATTTGTAAACTCAACCCAAAAACAATATTAAACCTCTTTACACTCATATATCTCTTTTTCTTTCTAAAGTTCACATTAATATTTTTAATTTCCGTTCCAAATTTAGATATAATAATTCTTCCATAATTCATATTTATTCATCCGATATAAATAGACCAACGAATTAACCAAAATTTATAAGTTTACGGTCTATGTTAGTACTATTTATTTGTTATCACCTCGATACAAAACCAACATAAATCCGCTGAAATATGGATTTACTTAGGCCATACATGATTCAAACGAGACGGATGGATCAAAAGCACACCCAATCAAACACTAAACAAAGATACTGAGTTGAGGTTAATAAACATTAAGCAACCCATTCTGTAATTTTCTTTTAACTTTATATTTAAAAAAATGATGAATTCTTTGAAATACTACTAATAGATGTTCAAATTCCAAAATACCACATATTTCTAAAAGGTCAAAAATATACCATCAAATTATTTTTTTTCCAAAAGTACCACAAAAATAAAAAGTGAATTATAAGGTTTTAAAATTTAAATTTTTTAGTTTGGGTTCACTATATAGAGTTTAAGGTTTAGGTTTGAAGAGGAATAGTTTGGTTTTTGGGCGTTTAGGATTTAAATTTGAAATTTTAAAACTATTTCAAATATATGGTATTTTTGAAAAAAAACAATTTTGTGATATTTTTGAAACAAATTAAAAGTTTGGTATTTTTGGAACATACCAATCTTTTGTGGTATTTTTGAAAATATCAAAGAAAAAAAACATTAAGCAGCACAAAAGAAGAAGTATCAAAACACAACGTTCTAGTATTTTTCACATTTACTTGTGTTTAAATGTTATAATATTCTACTCAGTATATAGAAATTTCAAATCGAAACATAAATGCAAATGCAACGTAAACAAAACATTCTTAATATTGATCCACTAGTAAAATAAACTTATAGAAATTTATAAGGTGGGCAGAAATAATTTGGGTAACATAAGAAGTATCAAAACGAACCATACTAATATATTCTCTCCGATTCATCTAATGAAAGAAAAACTAAAAACCGACGATATAATGGTTTTATTACTAAAGCTATTGCAGCAGAAGAAAGAGGAGAGAAGTTTTATTTCTTACCATAGAGCTTAGGTTGTAAGAATTGGAGGCATGTAATCAGATTTAGCACCAAGGATACGGGCTCTAGTGTCTGGAAAGAATTCAAATCCGGGAATCTCAGTGATGTCTCCTTGACTAGCAATACTGATCGGGTATCGGAGTAGATGACCAGGAAGATCATGTTCAAGTGACTCACTTGAGTAAAGATCCCAATACTTATCAGCTATACGATTAACTTTCTTGACACATTCTTGGCTCGATGGATCGAGGAAAGTTTCATCAAGCATTCCTAGATGTTCATACCATAGAGACATGCGGAATCCATGGATTTGACCTCGAGCTGGCTGTCTTGTTGAGAGATGATATGGTTGATAGCCTCCCATTGCTATCTCTGAGTCTCTTGCACCATCCATTGACCTCTGGTTTATATTTGCTGATCCGATTATAATATACTCATCGTCAACTACAAAGTCAAGCATTGAATCATATCTTGTTAATTTTTAAAGAAACTAGAAAAATTCTGTTAAAAAGTGTTAAGAATACTTTTACCAATCATCATTTTAGTGTGAACATAGATCATGAAGCGACGTGCTTCTTGTGCTCGGATATAGTCAGTGTCCGGTTCAGGTTTCTCTGAAGGCTCATACTCTCCATCTTTCTTGACTTCTCTGTTTCCAAGACAGAAGAATGTCAGATAATCTCGTGGATCCTCTTCTCCAAGTCCCTTTTCTCTAAGTGCTTTGATTACATCTTTATACATCATCTCCATTGTTCTTCTCTGCCAATCTAGTATAGCTTGGACTGATCCACTCTCTGGAATTCCTTCAGGCCACATTGGAACTACAACATACACTTTAAACTTCTCTCCCGCTTTGATCTTGCTAACAATCTTCAAAGATAGCTCCTTTGGAATCAAATGCAGAGCATTGATCTCCTCTGGTTTGATTCCATCTGCACTCCAAGCAAAAGAGCTTCCAAGGAAGTACTGGTTTTCGATATATATGAAATCTTTAGCTCGTCTAATCGCGTGAATGTACGCATCTTGAATACTCCTATCAATTATATTATCTTTTCCACTCACTAGACCTGCTTCTGCTGCAGCTTCAGGTGATTCAGGAAATGCAGCAGCTGCTCCACCATCAATGGATCTAAACAACTGAACATTCCATACATCGCGATCCTCTGGGAACAGAACAGGAGAAGGCGGGATAATAATATCCCCAAGATCTCTTATTTTAACCAAAATATCTTTACCGCCTTGTCGGCTCCATCTCTGCTCAAAGTTAAACAAAACATCCCAAGCAATAGGTCCTTCAAGACGACAATGAATATCATGCCATGGTTCTCTAGGACCGCCTTTGGTTATCGCTGCACCAGTGAAATTTGGTTGATGGAAATCATCATGATGCGCAGTGTCCAATGTTCTAAACAAGGAGTGAAATGGAGTGTCATATCTTCCATCACAAAGATCAAGACCACCAACAAAACTCACAAGTCTTCTTGATCTTGATCCTCCACTCGGCATTTCGCTGTCTACAACAACAATCTTTTGGTGATGAGTGAACATTGTTGAGACTTGTAAGTTTTGGACTATGCTTCCACCATCATCAGGGTTACGAGGGCACAATACACAATGTACATCGGTTCCTCTGAAAAAATTCTCAGTTTCTTCATCATGAGTAGCCATAAGCCCATCTTTTTTCAACACATCTACCGATGTTCTATCGTCCCAAACAAGCAAAACAACCTTAACACCTTCACTAGCTTTCTTCTTGAGTAGCTCACCAACTGTTACATCTCCTCCTTGTTTCGGCCTTCTCGAGTCTCTCACTAAAGAAATCTCAGTGTACACAGACCAACCAGTAATGTAAATCAAGTGTTTTGCATTAGTAATTGCATCAAAAATGTCCTCCCAACATCGATTTGGCTCGTAGTTTTTCCCTCCCGCAAGAGGGATTCTTGGGACAAAGTTTTGTGGAATATGAGCATCTTGATACAGAGAAACTTTGCATCCTTTTCTCTGAGAGAAGAATGTGTAAGGAACTCCTGGAAATTTAGCACTTTTGATACCTTGATTCCAATTTCGATCCTTTTCAACACCGAAATATTGAAGTTTCACATGAATCTTTGATCCACCATTAATGGGATTTTTCTCAGTATCTAAAATCTCAACCCATCTATCAACTTCATCTCCATTAATAATATCTCCAACAGGAACATAACCTCTTCCGATCAATGTTGCACCAATCGGATTATCATCTTTAACTGTGAATATAACATGTTTAGCCATGTGACCACAATATATATGAAAAGATTCATACCACTTTGGGTTTTTTGGCTCCTTTGTTATCTTTCTTGTTCTTCCAACTCTCGCTTTCTCTAAATCGATTGTAGCATAAAGCTGAGTTTCGCCTTTCCCAACACCTATTGTTTCTTCCACATTTGCTAGAATCTGAAAAGATTAACCACAGAACATTGAAGAGATCGAAGCAAACTTTGTTGTATCTAAGTGACTTATATAAATGAGACACAAAAAGACAATACCTGTCCTAGGAAACCTGATCTGCCTCCTTCATTATGGAGATGATCAACTTCATAGATTGTAGCGTGCAATCTTCCGTGTAACAAAAACTCTTCCATTTTCGTCTGCTACATCATGATAATATAATACATTAGCAAGCTCACACAGTATATGTAGACATACCCTTTCAGATTCTTAAGATCCTATTAGCAAATTCTCAAAAATAAAACACCTCAAGAAATTCTTAGAAGCAAATTTATGCATGGTGAAACGCATCTTCATTGCATTGACACAATACTTTATTGAGCCAGAAAGAATAAAGCAAGTTGCTTCAAAATTCCACTAACCTCAGGGATTAACTGTAACTGATCACGATCAAAACCAGAATTTGTGATCCCAAGACGAACCAAAGAGAATCAACTATCTGCGAAATTCTCAGATATGTGAGAAACTCGTTTAGAAGATTCAGAATAAGATCCGAGAAGGAAGCTCTTTTAGAGCTACTCTATATGAAAACATCTGGATATATTTTTGATATTAATAGAAAATGAAACTAACTAATTAAATTATTAATCGCTTTTACTAAAAAAAACATTTAGACGTAACGAACTCTGACCATTCAGCTCCCAAAACTACGCTCTGTGAGTTTAAGAACATTGACGGCTAATACGTGTTTAATCATGGGACATTACCGATTAACGAAAGTCACTCTCAACTTTAATGTTTGTTAGTTAAACTTACGCATGTTTTTTTAATTATTGGGTATAAATGGGTTTTGGTGATAATATTTTCTTCTGCAATTTAGTTTGGTTAACATTTAGACCAAACAAATTTACCGAACATAATTGACTTGTAATGTAAAAAGGAGAGTTAAAACCCTTACTTTGGCCACAAGATTGTCCGAATCTCTCTGTAAGCTTCAACTTTTCCCCCAAATCTGCGGAACTCCAATCTTATCCTCAATGCTCAACCAAAAAGCCAACGAGCGTTTGATGTCCCGAGCACCATGTATGTGAACAATTGCCCCGCAAGATCAGATGAGTGTCTCTTGTTTGATGTCCTTGGAAGGCTTTCCTTAAAACCGATGAAGGAGAATTGGCTTCTCGGTCCATCAATTCCCACGTAGAGAAGAAGCTTTCTTGATTCTGCTATGGCTTTGTCATTATGGGTTTCAGATCTGTCCAAGAAGTAGGACAAGAATCTATTAGAAACTGGTTAGATACTTAGAGAGTGTATCATTGTTAATGATTCAGGCTGCTAAAACTTGGAGCTCTTGAAAGGAGACTTGTAGAGGAGGATGAGAAATGGCGTCTCATCTCTTGTATATGGCTTCACGGTGGTTTCCTTCACTTGATGGCTAACATGATCAGCCTCCTCTGTATCGGAATGCGTCTTGAACAAGAATTTGGATTCTGTAAGACCCTTCTAAGCCCTCCACTTTCAGTCATCAACCCTGACTAATCTTAAGATTTTTGATGAGATTACAGTGAGAATCGGAGCTTTGTATGTACTCTCAGGGCTAGGTGTAAGCCTTATGTCTTGCTTGACAGATTCCCGAGGAGTACGAGTATCCGTTGGAGCATCGGGCGCTTGTTCGGGTTACTAGGTGCAGTGCTCTCAGCACTGTTCACGAACTGGACAATCTATGAATATAAGGTAAAAGGTTTTGTCACTATATACTTCAGATTTCTGAGGAAAACAACACTTTATGGTGCACTACTCAAAAACTGAGCTCAATTTTTCTGTAGTGTACAACACTTATGACATTAATCCTGATCATTGCACTAAATCTAAGTGTCGGATTCTTACCACGTGTGGACAATTCTGCTCATTTTGGAGGGTTCCTAGCTGGCTTCTTCCTTGGGTTTGTCATCCCCAAGTACATTCCTCCTGGTCCTGGTCATGACATGAAACACAAGAAACCAAAATACAAGTGTTATCAACACATCTTCAGGTTTACATCTCTAGCCATCCTTCTTGCGGGGTAAGTTCACAAAGACTTTATGAACCATCGTATATTAAGCCATGAACACAGTGTAAATTATTTCCCCTTGCAAGTAAATGACTACAATTTCCCTTCAAACTTCTGCAGATTTATTGCAGCATATACTAAGATTCTCAGAGAACGTACCATAGAGAGTATGCCACTCAGAGATTTCAATTAAACATCTTGTAACCAGCACACCAGTAATGCATTCTCTGTATATGACTGTCACACAATTGCAAGGATTTTCCACATTTGATACAAATAGCATCATCAGAAACGATAAACATTTGATGAGTACATGATTTATATATCGGTTATTCAAAGGCTGTTGTAACTATACAAATCTGTTGGGTACATTTTTATCCATCAAGTTCCTTCTGTGGCAAAGTAGGATCACAATCAATAATACATTCTTTAGATCTCACATGAATCAGACCGACCAAACACTGTGTACCGATTGTTTGCAACATTGTCATACACAAAATCCCTTACAAACCTGCAACATTTTAAAACCGAATTCTCCATAAGATCACTCACTCAGAGGTGTTTCCTTCCGCTATTCAAACCTTAAGCAGAGAACTTACAGAGGCGCAAATTGCAAAAACAATGCAAGCTGTGGGAATGGTAAGTCGATGTATTTCATGATCTTCAAAACCGCTTCTGATTTTATGTAAGCCCTGAAGCAATACAGATACCTCAATCAAGTCAAATATTCTATGGCCTGTAACGTTTATATATATATATATAGAAAATAATCATATTGACTTATATGTTACCTATCTTTCTCCACAAGTACGACACTTGATATATCATCAGGAGCTCTTCCTGATCGCATTAACAATTTCTTCCCCGCTTCACTCTGTAATGCTTCAAACCTTATGCTCCTGAAAACAGTTTCAAAGTTTTTTCCCCTTTAATGTAGCCATCCAATAATTTAAGGTTCTAATACAACATTAAAAACTATAATCAATATTAACCTGTTTTGATCATGGTCACGAACAAACTTCACACCTCCATTACAGAGATTGCAAACACCTAATAAAATTCAGATAAACATCAACTTTACTTGATAAATTCTACAAACGCAGAAACGTGAGTAAGAACTCTCGTATGTGACCAAAGTTATATAACCTATAAAACTATAACATAAAGTGAAAATTTCAACAGTAGATATTCGGAAATTGACATAATCTAGATGAATTTTACTAAAACGGAGCCCATTTTAACTTATTTCAGAGATTAAATAAATGTGATTACCGTCGAACAACATGATCGGCCTCTTGTCTTCTTCGAAGAAGCTTGAAGTTTCCTTCACCCAGTCCAATGAATCGCGACGAAAAGTGCGTTGATTAGTAGCAGAAGCAGAAACTTTCAGTCTAACTTGCGCATGCGACGGAATGGTTAATCGTCCAAAGCTCACCGGAATAAGGATTGCCATCGTAAGCTTCTCGCAGCCAAACGCAGAAAACGGAAATTTCACGGGAGAGCCACTACTAAAATTTGGTTTGGCTTTTGATTTATTTTCTTGAGAAGTGGTACTTTCATGAATAAGAGCCGATTATTGGGGTAAAAATATGACACGTCATCAAACTTTAGCCAACCACGTCATCAAAATTCAGCCACTCAATGATTTAAACTACGTCACAGAAATAATCTAGCCATTTAAGGGTTTAAACCGGTTCAGTTTTGTAAACCGGTTCTTGAATTTATTGCGAAATCGTGCCTTAAAAGCTGACTTTGTTCTCCGCTGCAACTGTTGAACAACGTTCGTCACTGCGATCTGAAATTTGTGGGCGAGACACGGAGAAATCGAAGCTAAAAGATGGGTTGGGTTGGAGAAACAGTAGATTCTATCAAATCTATTCAGATCCGTCAGCTTGTCACTCAGGCGATCAGTCTAGGTTCGTCTTCAATTGGTCTATATTTTCATCGAACTTAGTCCCATTTGTACCCTTAATTCGATTAATTGGTATTTGGGGTTCACTAATTTTTGAAGATTACCTCTCCATTTGCATTTTATTTCCGGAATAAATCTGAATTTTTGTTATATAAAAAAAAAAAAAAATAGGGACCCTTTTCCCTGAAATTTAGGTCTAATTGCGGATAGATTACTAGTCATAGATGCAAATTTATGAAGTATACACTTCTAAAGAGAAATGTGAAAAAAGCTTATTGTTAAATTTTACGACTTTATTCTTGTTTTGTGCAAACAAGATTCGGCACCTGATGGATATTGGTGTTTGGATTATTTGTTATTCAATATGAGTCACGACATTTATGACAAATTTTATTTTGCTGTGTTGAATACCAATAGGGATGATTGTTACATCTGCTTTGATCATATGGAAAGCTTTGATGTGTGTCACTGGAAGCGAATCCCCCGTGGTTGTTGTTCTTTCTGGAAGCATGGAACCTGGTTTTAAGAGGGTAAACAGACTTAGCTTTTAAGATATACCTTGCATTTTGCAGTGCTATTGCTTTTGTTAAATTAATGAATAAGTTAGTAATAGTCTCTTTTGAGGGTCAACAACTCAACATTTCTTTGTTTCTTATCCCTATATCTTGCAGGGGGATATATTGTTCTTGCACATGAGTAAAGACCCAATTCGAGCGGGAGAAATTGTTGTTTTCAATATTGATGTAAGTTCCCATTATTTTGTTTCTCACCCACCCAATTCGAGCGGGATATATTTCCCTTTGG
The DNA here is from genome assembly GCA_900406375.1 of Iberis amara. Classification (NCBI taxonomy): domain Eukaryota; kingdom Viridiplantae; phylum Streptophyta; class Magnoliopsida; order Brassicales; family Brassicaceae; genus Iberis; species Iberis amara. The sequence goes on along the minus strand of OVAV01001012.1, from coordinate 5,858 downwards.
TTCATGGTTTGTTCTTCTAATTGGTTTTTTGCTTTTCGTTTCTTCACTCAGGGTCGTGATATCCCCATTGTTCATCGTGTCATTAAGGTAATAGTGTTGTTCATTTTTTCATCTTTTGATACTTTACTTATTCGTGTGGTTTTATCACATGATAGGTTCACGAAAGGGAACATAATGGAGAAGTCGATGTTTTGACAAAAGGTACTTGTTTTATTGACTTCCGTGGTGTTATTCTTCAACACATATATTCACATTTAAAGTTTATATATACAGGAGACAATAACTATGGAGATGACAGACTTCTCTATGCTGAAGGACAGCTTTGGCTTAATCGACAACATATAATGGGTCGTGCTGTAGGGTAATGCTCTAAATCCCCCTTATAAATGTTTAAACTAAAATCTCTTGGGACTCATTAAAAGTTTTATCTTTTATACTTGATTCAGATTCTTGCCTTATGTTGGATGGGTTACTATTATCATGACAGAAAAACCTATCATTAAGGTAAATACTCACTCTGTAATCCGATCGAAGATGGAATTTTTAGTGTGTTAACGTTTTGCATCTTCTCTTCTTCTTGCAGTATATACTCATAGGTGCATTGGGTCTACTTGTTATAACGTCTAAGGATTGAGTCTTTCGGATTCTGAAAATCCTCGGTGTATCAACCTCTTTGTATTGCTTTTTCAATGGAAGNACCTATCATTAAGGTAAATACTCACTCTGTAATCCGATCGAATATGGAATTTTTAGTGTGTTAACGTTTTGCATCTTCTCTTCTTCTTGCAGTATATACTCATAGGTGCATTGGGTCTACTTGTTATAACATCCAAGGATTGAGTCTTTCGGATTCTGAAAATCCTCGGTGTATCAACCTCTTTGTATTGCTTTTTCAATGGAAAAAAAAAACTAAAAACAGTTTATGTTGTTGGTTAAATCATTTTAAACAGTAGAATCAGAAACTAATTTAATAGTGGAGAATGAGTTTACCTTAAAATCAAGATTTGCTTTCATATAAACGCCCCTATTTTCTTTTCCACGGTACCTGATACTCGTAGAGTCTTAGTATGATCTAGATACAGGAGGAGACCTCTTAAAGTGTGTACATGACCGAATTGTTGTTGTAACAAACCTCAAAATGAGGTATATATAAAAAAAAANTAAAAAAAAAAAAAAAAAAAAAAAAGAATCAACATTACAGTTTGAATTCACAGAAGCAGTCAGGCAAAGCAAAACCTCTACCAATTGCAATATCTTTATTATGAACTTCCCAAAGAGCTTTCTTCAACTCTGCTCCTACAAGTCCCTGAGAAGTGAGTTCTGCAAATGCTTTTCTGCTCAAGAACAGAGTATTATGCATCTCTTTATATGCTCGCATAGCTGCTACTATTTTATCCATGTTTCCAAAGTAAGTAGCTACATAGGCGTCACTGTTGATGGACACATAATAATCCAGTGCAGCTTTTGTGTTTCCATGCATTCTTGTGAAATCCTCTTGGTTAAGTAAAGCAGATTTCGTGAACACATTTGTATAAATTGATGTGAATCCTTCCATCTCCATTAGACCGTCTCCAGCTGCTAAGTATACGTTTGTGCTTGTTGGGATCTTTAGTGACTGAAGCATCAACACTGTTTCATTTGGAGTCAAAGGACATTTGCCTCTCTTTCTCCAAATCTGAGCTAGTTCTCCAGTCCATGGCTTCCTGTCAACACGAGCAGCTTCAATTGCAGCTAAAGATGTAGGAGAGAGGTTTTGGTATTCACATTGGCTGTACGCAACCATGTCCGGTTCAAATCTGAGGTGAAGAGACAAGAAGGGTTTGGGAATAGCATCTAAAAGCTCGATGGCCTTCTTCTCCAAGGAACTAGTAAGGCGTAAAGCCGAATAACATGCTTGACATAGAGTGGCTTTAGCATACTGGGGATACCTAAAATACAATGTATAAAAGTAAGAATAAGAAAGTCAAGTATTTCCAGAAATAACCAAGATTGTAGAAAGGAACCTGTCCCTGCGTTGGCTCATTGCAGGTGTAAAAGAAATGTAATGATGTTCCAACAAGGATGGAAGAACACTTTCAATGTAATCAAATTGACCTTTCCTTTTGCTACAATCCACTTTGAATGGTTCTTTTGAAGCAAGGTCTACTGGCAGTTCTTTGACAACATTGAGAAAACCACTCATCTTTTGAATAAAGTAGTCTACATCAAACACATCTGCAAATCCACTGCACAAGAAATATCACAGTTGTTATCCCTCTTCCTTGTTCAAATCAACTGAACACTCTTGAAATTGCTATATTAGCTCTGATCTCAACAGAAAGAATGATTACCTTGACTCATTCCAATATGCAGCTACCTCAAACTTTGGCAGAACAAGTGTGGCATTCAACAAACGAGCAATCCCAACGCCATCACAAAACTGCAAGCAGCATCAAATCATCATATGATTTACTACCTATCGCAGAAATAATATGCAAGTTCAAGTCTTCATGTGTTAAACTCAATCATGAGATGACAGTCTCTTCGTTTGTCAAACTTACATCGCGTCTCATCTGATTCAAGCCGCCATAGCAATCAACGCGGATATATCCAGTAGTTTTAGCAGGTAGAGCTGCAGGATTTGAACAAAAAACCAAAGCAGTTGTCTGCAATGAAGACCGATCACAAACTTCAGAAAACTAAACTCACTACAAACAATCTACATTCTACCCTACTATACCAAAAGCCAGATTCAAGTGCAAAAAATGGCTAAGCTCAACAAAAATTTACAGAACTAAATAATAAAGTATCGATCTACATCAAATTTGCTTCATCTAACCGCACATCAGATCAAATTCATCACAGTATCTTTCAACTGAACAAAAGAAAGACTAGATTGAGATCTTTAACACAAAAACTAATGAGAATGAAAAGAAAAAGAGTGCATACGAGTGAGGTGTCCTTCTAACCACCATTTGCAAGGCCTCCATTCCACAATCCTCTTCACACTCCATATATCAGAACCCCTGAATCATATAATACAACATTAATTTCTTCCATCTTTTGCAGCCAAGACAACAATACTTTGGGGAAGAAATTATGCTGATTAAGTTTCACCCCCGCCGATAAAACATTCGTGAACCCAAAATAATTGAAAATTTAAAGAGAGACAAACACTTACACTGACGAATCCCAAGGAACGGGAATCTGCAGCAAATGTGGCGACGGAGATAGAAGGATAACGACGAGAAGAAGAGAGAAAGTCAAAACGAAGACGAATAGTGGTTTCACCGGAGAGACAATCATTTGATTGGTTTCGCAGTTGAACTTCAGATCGGAGTTTCTCAGATCTATAAAAGCTCCACAGTCTCGTCGTCGGTGGCAAGATACTGTTTCATCATAGAAGATCCTCGTCCCCCGAATAAATTAATAAATAAATAATAATGATTAGGCACAATATAAGTTTTTTTCCAACTAATTAATTTGTTCAAGTTAAAACAACAGCTTATTGTAAGCAGGACTTTTTTTGGTAAATAAACAATTTTCTCTCTCTAATGAGTGAACTCAACATACGCCTTCTTCGCCGTCTGTGTTTCAGCTTTTTTGGAGACTACTCTTCCATGGTTCTCTTTTTCTCTGTCACTTCGATTACTCTTCCATATCTGACAAACCCATCAATTACAATTTTCTTTCGTATCTTAGCTTCCATATCTTCTCCCAATTTTTCTCCTTATATGATCACTCATTTACGCCTCCTTCCTCAACCCTCTCTCAAGCATCTCACTCCTCTTCTGATTATCTCTCTCAAATCTTCTTTGCATCGATGTCTGGTGATCTCTGGCGCCATTTGCAAAATCTATCTCTCAGATCTAACATGCAACCTCTCCGTCTTCATCCTGATACTCGCCGGACCCTCGACATCAACAATCGGCTCAACTTGGTGGTTCGAGGTGTTAATCCTTCTCAACAAAATCTGCTTGGAATGAGAAACACCATTCCTCGTGCCTGGCGTCTTCATGATCGTGTCACGGGTCACATCAATGATGATGGGACCATCCAATTTTTCTTCAGGGAAGAACATCACCTTCTTTCTGTACTGGAACGAGGACCCTGGACCTTCCGGGACTGGATGGTTGTTGCTGATCGCTGGACCCACATATACTACCCTAACTATCTATCCACTATCTTTTTCTGGGTCCAGATCTTTGGTCTGCCAAATGGATACCATACTCAACTTATTGCCGAAGACATTACTAGAGAAATTGGTCATATGGAAGGCTTTCGTCTGGTGGAAGCCACTAGGGACTCTAATGCAGAGGTTTGGGCTTGTCTGAGTATTCATGTTGACACTCCACTCATCTTTCTCCGTACTCTCAGCTCGATGATGGTCAGGAACCAACGGCTATCTGCTTTGCCTATGATCGCCTCCGCCGTTTCTGCAATCGATGTGGAATGCTCAATCATGATGCAGCAAACTGTAATCTCTCTCCGGATGTGAATCAAGAACAAGCCTCGGCTAATGCACCTCAGATACCCACAAGATCCTCATCCCTCACTGCATGCAGTACCTGAGCCAGTCAATCGCTCTCCATCACCTCAAAGTCCGCCGTCTCAAATTGCTGCCATATCGGACTCTTCATCACTTCCTACTTTTGATCTGACACTTCCACCGGAGTCCTTCTATCAAAGGTACTTTGTTAATGCTCCCGAGATATATGGTCATTCTCTACCATTCCCTCCCTTTCAACCGCATCTTCATGAGGTAGGGCAATCTAGTGGTACTGCTCTTCCCCCACGGAAAAGGAAGGCTCCTTCAGAACACCCTGATGCAAGCCCAACAAGTAGGCCTCGCCAAGTCTCTACTCACGACCAAGAAGAATCTCCTCCAGATTAAGCTCAAGACGGTGTGGTGGCCGCCGAAGAGCCACCGGAAGCGCCATGATCATATTGCACTGGAACTGCCAAGGGCTAGGGAGCCCCTTGACAGTTAATTATCTTCAAGATATCAGGCGTACCTTCAAACCGGATATCGTGCTCCTCTCTGAAACAAAACAATCTACTAATTATATTTCTCGGCTAAGTATTAAGTTAGGTTTTCAAAAATTTTTGGTTGTTCCGCCGGTTAGGCGAGGAGGTGGTCTAGCGGTTTTTTGGCTGTCCTCTTTTAATCTTCGTGTTTTTGGTACTCCCCGGCTAATTTATTTTCGGCTTATGTAATCAGTCCTACTGAACCTTCCTTTTATCTGCATTATGTTTATGGTTCTCCTGTTTACTCCTCACGTATGCGATAATGGAATCTTCTCTCCCAACGTCTAACTTCTGGCCCCTCTAATACGAATTCTAGACTGCTTATTGGGGATTTCAATGATATAGTATCAAATAGTGAAAAATCTGGTGGCCCTCTCCGACCCAATTACTCATTTAAAGGTTTTCGTCGCCTAATATCTTCCCTAGGCTTGCATGATATTCCTTGCATAGGAGATCGATTCACTTGGATGGGACACAGATATTCACATCTAGTCCGGACCATGATTGATCGTGCAATGGCTAACATACACTGGACTGAACTGTTTCCCAATGCAATACTACGTACTCTTTTATGGCTGGGATCCGATCACAAGCCCATACTCCTTGATACTAGAGGTAACCACCACCACAAACCCACACTATTTCGTTATGACTCTAGATGACGTTCCATTCCTTCCCTCCATCCTACCATAACGCAAACTTGGAATCATCTGCGAGTCTCTATAGATCCATTAACGTTTTCAAGTACCCTCTCTCACTATCGGAGTACATTTTCTAGGTGGCGTGCCCGTAATACACCTAACTCAAAGAAAAAAAATTCTAATGCTTCATGACCACCTTAAGACCGCATA
>OVAV01001011.1:0-14848 GCA_900406375.1 Iberis amara | reverse complement strand
TAACATCTAGATTCATGCATAAGAAGAAATTATATATAGTTGCAAGAAAATTTTAGCTTATTGTAGATTAGAATATGCTTTTTGTCTTTTTTTGTTGTTCTTTCTTTTTTTTTACCAAAGTTCTTTCTAAACATTAATTTGGAGTCCTTAGTAAACATTTTTTGTTGTTATAATGAATTTAATATTTTAAATAAAGGTATTATTTTAAATATCGTTTTGTTGATAGGAGTGTGGATGTTGGATAAAATCAGTAAAAGAAAAGAAAGAAAAAAAAACTCAGATAGCTTCAGAATCAGAAGAAAAAACATAGTAGCAGTAATGGCGACATCTCTTGCGACTCTATCTTCTCCCCCACTAGTTTCTCTTCCTCTCTCATCATCTCGCTCTTCCTTCTTCTCCAATTGCTTCACAGTCACGTCCCGACCAAATACTCACTCTTTGGTGGCGATTCGACCGAGAAAGCCACTGAGTTGTAACGCCCTGTTTGGTCTGGGTGTGCCTGAGCTTGCTGTGATTGCTGGCGTGGCTGCGTTGCTTTTCGGACCTAAGAAGCTTCCTGAGATTGGAAAGAGTATCGGGAAGACCGTGAAGAGCTTTCAACAGGTTTGTCGATAGTAACTGATTGAATTTTGTTTTCGAAATTATCATTATAGCTTGATGGATCTTCAATATGATTGAAGAAATAGGGAAAATTGTGGAGTTTCTTGTGCCAATTCATGTTGATTGTAGTTGGAATTTGTTTTTGTCTCTGAGGTGCTTAGTTAGGTATATGTTGAAGGGTGTCTTTTGGGAATTTTATGTCTCAGATGTATGAGTTCTTTGTAAAGAATTGATTGTAAAAATTGGAAACTGAGTATGTAGATCAAGAATAAACCATTCATTTACTTGTATCTGCATACTTGCATTGCTGCAGGCTGCAAAAGAGTTCGAGTCTGAGCTTAAAACAGACCCTGAACATTCTGTTGCTGACACATCTCCAATAGCAATGAGCAAGAAAGATGAGGAAAATATTGAAGTTTCCTCAAGTTCAAAGGAGAATTTATGAAAGATGAGTTTGCATTTTTCTTGTAGCTACTTTGTTTGGGGAATGAAAATTGGCTCTGTTGCTTGATATTTCAAAAAGTTCCTCTTAAGAAAACATTCAGATTAAGACAAAACAATTATAAAAATCCATCTCTAAGTTTTTGTTCCATAAGACTACATAGTACATACTCATTTCACTGAACTAACTTCTGTCTCTTAATTCTCTCCAATGCACCAAGAGTTTTCTTCTCATCAGCTTCTTCACCACCAACTTCATCTCTCTTTCTAGCAAGTCCTCCAAAGACAGCCGCAGGGACTTCTTTCTGAGCAATCTCCACTTGGTCTTCATCATCACTTTCATCAGGAAGATCAATGTCTTCTGTCACTGGTTTCCCATCATTCTCACCAGACTGTGAGATGACTCCTGCACTAACAAACCCAACTCTTCTCCCATCTTTAGAATCATCCATGGTGGTTGACGCCGGTGCTGCTGCCAACAACTGTCTCTCTAGAGCAGCCATCTCGTCTTCTTGTAGTCCTGCTTTCTTAAGCTCATCTTTAGCCTCTTCTACATCTACTAGCTTATCCTTCTGCATCATATTCTCCGGGAGAATGAAATGAGTCTGAAACAAACAAATTGTAGTCAGCTTCTAATTTCAAGCACAACAACAAATGGATTCTCACAATTTAAAATTACCTTAAGTTGATACTGGACAAATTATTAGATCAAATAAGGCCATGAATATTTTAATTGTATATATCGTAACTACTAAACGACCTTCAGCTAAGTGGTTTTACCAAAAGCATGATGAAATATGTAAAGGTTATAAAAAGGGATTAAAGAGCAAACCTGGCTGTAGCTTGCAGAAACACTACGCTTGATACGAAGCATTTCTCGGTAGGTGTCTTCATTCCCGTGTTGGACCTCGAAGTCGTGCCACTTGTTCCAGAAGTCCGGGTCTGATCTCGGATCTGCAAACTGAGAGGCGTACTTGTAGAGTGCACGAGAACGATCAATTTCTCCTAAGCTTCTCTCCAACTCTGCAAATTTGATGCACATGATCTTTACATCCTTGTGTGGAAGCCCAGATTCGATTGCTTGCTCATATATCTCCCTTGTTCTGGGAACACCAAATATCTCTGCTGCACGAGAAATATATATCTCATACATTTCAAGCTTCTGGACTTCTGGAACTTTTTTGGTTGCTTCCTCATAAACCTTCATGGCTCGCTTAGCCAGACCATAATCCTCTTCTAGCTTAGCATATTGAAGGTATAAAGTCCTGACAGCATCAGATGGAGCCTGAAACAAAGATAAGAGACAGGTTATTATAAAGATAAGTACATGATAATTGTAACAAATTTCAGGTAAATTCATTCCTAAAGGAACCTAAAATTCATTGGCCTATCCGTGACCATCTTCTGGGACAAAATTCATTGGCCGAAATACATGTTCTTGTAAGGAACATCTCGTAGGACATAAATTATTTTCCTATCACTGTCATCACATAAGCAACATGTTCTTCTAATATACTTTTATTCTTGCAGGTAATGTAATATCACAGTCTAGTTTCTGAAGTACGTACACAATTTACTTTGAAAAAGGCTAGTTCGAAACATCAGATAAAGTTTAACAGAAGCCACACGATTACTAATCTGTTCTAACATATCCTTACCAAAGACTACTTCTAGAGTCAGTTCATTATTAAAATTAGAAATAGTTAAAGAGTAGATGATCTTACCATTGAAACAGCATGCTCAAACAACTCTCTCACCCGCTCTAGCTTGGTCTTACCATACCTTTTAACGAACTTTGTAAGATAGGTGACCCATATGTCTTTCACATGAGGATATTTGAAGATCTTGACACCTCTTTCATACACCTTAAAAGCATCTTCAAAGTACTTATTCTCCTCTAGAAGAAAAGCATAGTTCAAAATAATCTGAGGCGTAGCTATTCTCAAATCCAATATTTTCTCATAGACTGCTCTTGTAGATTCTAATGTCCCTAGGCTTTCCTCCAAATCAACATAAAAGGACCAAAGCCTCAAGGATTTATGCAGCTTCATCTGAACAGGTTCATTCCCATCAGCAGCAACTCTTCGTCTGACTTCTACTGTTGGTATAGCTGTAGCTCGCCTCATAAGTTCTAATGCTCCTTTGAAGTTTTTATGCCTCAACTCCATTTCTGCCCACTCACACCACACGCTTGCGAGATGGTCCACAGTTTTGTAGTTCACCTGGACAGCCTTGTCAAAAATCACTCTTGTATTGACTAGGTCTTTGTGGTTTTCATATAACTTCGCAAAAGCAACCCACAACGTGTGAGGTTTCCCCACTGCTTTCATAGGATCCACAGTTCTCACTGCTTCTGTGTATGTGAGAATCTGCTTTGCTGCATCTCCCTCATATATTTTGACTCTACGATGCCATTGTTCAACATTGTGAGGATTTTGTCTAAGAAGCACACTGTTAGCAAGTGCAGGTCTTCTGTTCATCAGTTCTTCCAAGCGAGCCAATCTCAGGTCAACGTCACTATCGTCGTTTAGCCAAAACCCATTCAGTATCTTCCTCTGTAGCTCTTTTACAGACAGAGAAAAATTGAGACGGACATCCTCATCATCTTCTACGCCATTCTCTTCATTCTCATCTTCTTCATCACTTGAACTCATCATCTCCATCCTTTTGGCAACAGTGCTTTCTTCAAATCTTGAGTATACATCAAATATTACACTGAAATCCCTCACAGTCACCACTTTCATCATGCCCTCCTCATAGATATCCCTGGCTTTCTCAAGCAAATTCTTCCTAATGTAGTAATCTGCAAGAGAAGTCCACAGCATTCCCACTTCGTCAGTGAACTTTCTAATACCTCCCCTGATAATAGCATCTACATTAAGGCCAGAAATAACATTGGCATGGTGCACAAGAAGCTCACATAACTCCATCCACAGTTTATGTTTTGTCTTCCCTTTAATTGAATAAAACTTATCATCATTCAGTACAGAAGCCAATCTCTCTGCCGATTCTTGCCAACGAGCTGACTTTACCAAAAACTCAATAAAATCTTCAATGTGAGTAGGATCATACATGAGATATCTCCGATAAACCCTAAGTGAAGTCTCAATAGGAATCCCTTCTTGGCTCACAAACACAAGGTAAGGCTCCCAAATCCTATCATGCTGTGTAACAGGAAGGGCACAAAGAGCACGGTCAAAAGTTCTCCGGGTTCGAGTAATCAGTTGCTGAACGGTAAGAGTCTGAAGATACATAACCCAAATCCTAGGCATCTTATGCATAGTAACCAAAGCCCTCTCAAAAGTGTTGTTTAAGGAATCATATTGAGGATGAGTAACAGGCAGATTCCTGACGATATCGAGGCGCTCTCGAAGATAAGCGTACCACAACTTATAGCTTCCAGGAAGAGCTTTTAACGCTCTCTCGTAGATAATGAATCGCTTCTTGAAAGGAGACTCAGCTTTAGCAATCAGATATCTCCACCAAAGCTTTAAGCTAAATGGATTCCGCAAAATCTCTTCCTCGTATAACAGATCTTCCTGAGAAGGATAAAGATCTTTGGAAATAGCCATATCCTTTAGATCTACAACAAGAACAAAGCAAAGGCAGACACTTAAGAGCTTTGTTCAACGAAATCACAAGGAATTTGCGAAAGAAAAATTAGTCTAAGAAGCTTACCGGAGAGTAGGAGGAACTAATCGAAGGCGCGTCGCTGGTGAAGAACAGCTATCGACTGTGAAGGTTTTTTCTCTGTTAAACAAAGGCGTTAAGCTTCAATTTTTAGGAAAAAAAAAAATCGATGGTCTCTGATAGGAGAACGAAGAATATCTGCGATTTTAGAAAAAAAATTTGACCTAGAATAAAATTTAAACGACAGCGTTTTCTTTAGTTGTATCATTGTATGTATAAAACTAATATTAAAGATGTTTTTTTTTTTTTTTTTTNTTTTTTTTAAACTCGAAATGCATTAGATTAAGTAACATATACATCATCTTGGTACAATATTGAAGACATTACATAAGGAGGAACATTATGATACTTAAAGCTTAAAGGGTTTGTGGCTTGTGTTCTTGCTAGTACATTTGCACATTCATTTGCTTTTCTTGGGACCCATGTGAATCTTACTTCTTCGAATTTCCTTGCCCACCATCCGATATCTCGAATTCAATTAGCTAAAGCAAATGAGGTTTGATCACCCATTAGTAATTTGTGTAGGACTTGACTATCCCCTTCCATTATGATCCTTCTATATCCTTTACTCCAAGAGTGTTGCATTGCCATTATCAATGCTTGAACCTCTGCTTCCAAAGCTGTGTTGACTTGTAGTCCCGTAGCTTGGGTTACACCACAGTACCCGCCAATGGAATCACGGCATATCCATCATGCAGTTGATGTTGTTGTTGAGTTTATAAAACCTGCATCAAAGTTAATTTTCAACCAATTTGGGGCTGGTCTTGTCCATCCAGTACCAAAGCTACTTCTATCACCAATGGAGGTCTGCCTGTGAGAGCATTTCTTAGCTTTATCCGGGTTCATTAGCTTCCAATCTTCATCATCATCACCTGCCAATTTCAAAAGACCTTCCCAAGCCATTTTCTTTTGCCTAAAAACATTATTATTTCGATCCTTCCACAACCACCATAATATATGCAAAGGTAATGAGTTAGAGTATGAGCTACCATAAACAGGATTCCATTCAAGCAAATAATTCATTTTATCAGTAAAAGTAACCATGGGATTAGTAAGATCTATATTGATTGAGCCTATGTCTGACCAAATTAGATTGGTTTCATGACATAAAAATAATAAGTGATACAAAGTTTCAGGTTGATTACAACGAATACAAGTTTCAGAATTGATTAATCTTCTCCTAACTAATTCAGCTCTAACAGGAAGAATACCAGAAAGAGCTCTCCATATAAAATGCTTAATTTTTGGGGGACAATTAGATTTCCAAACCTTTTGTTTAAGTGCTACATTAGGATCAATGGTCCTAATATTAGATGATGTTATAGTATGAATTTTTCCAACCCAATATCTTGATTTAACAGTATATTCACCATTGTTTGTATAATGCCATCCCACAGCATCATTACAATTCTCTTTTGTTAATTTAATTGCAAGTACTATTGGTATGTCCTCTTCACATATTATCTCCTTTACTCTATCATAATCCCATTGTCCTGCGTTTGAAACCATTAGTTGGGAGACTGAAACTACTGAAGGACAAGCACTTTCCTTCACCCTTGCTGGTCTTGGGGGGTCTAAAGGCAACCAATTATCCTGCCTTATCCTCGCATGGTTTCCATTACCAATTAAAACTCTCATTCCCTTCTGGAATAACTGTCTCCCTACTAAGATTGATCTCCATCCATAGGAGTTCTGGGATCCATTTGAAGCTAGTAGAAAAGAGGACTTAGCATAATACCTTCCTTTTAACACTCTTGCTAGTAAAGAATTTGAGAATTTAATTAGTCTCCAACACTGTTTAGCTAATAAAGCTTGATTAAACAATTCGATATCCCTAAAGCCAAGACCACCTTCTTTTTTTGGCATAGTGACTCTGTTCCAGGCTAACCAGTGCATTGATCTTTGTGTGTTCTTTTTTCTCCACCAATATTGAGCTACTGCCTTATCTATATCAGCACATATACTTTTAGGCAATTGAAAGCAGTTCATAGAGTAGATTGGCATTGCCAATCCTATAGCTTTTAGCAAAATTTCCTTTCCAGCTTGAGTTAAGTATTTCTGACTCCAACCTTATGTTCTACTTTTTATTCTTTCCACTATGAATTGAAACAAGTCAATCTTTTTATTACCAAACTGCTCAGGTAAACCCAAATATTTGCCACAACCACCTTCATTATGTATGTTCAGTATATTCCTAATGTTTGTCTTAACACAAGCATTCACTTTGCTTCCAAATGTTATTGAAGATTTGTTTAAATTGACCATTTGTCCTGAAACTCGTTCATAACTATGAAGAATATGTCTAATCCGATAAGCTGAGGAGACATTTGCTTGTCCAAAGAACAAAGAGTCATCAGCAAACATTAAGTGAGTAATTGCTGGACCATGATTGCTGATTTTAAGTCCTCTTATATGCTTTGCTTCAGCAGCCTGTTTCAACATATTACTCAATACCTCAGCACAGAGAATGAATAAATAGGGAGACAAAGGATCTCCCTGTCTGAGTCCACACTGGGGAGAGAATCTGTCTCTTGGTATACCATTTACTAAAACTGAAAATGTGACTGATTTTAGACAAGACATTATCCATATAATCCATTTATCATGAAATCCTAATATCCTTAAGGTATGTTCCAAGAACATCCAATCAACTCTATCATAAGCCTTGGAGATATCTGTTTTTATAGCCATAAAAGAGCTAGAACATCTCTTCCTAACCTTTAGGCTATGTAACAGTTCATGTGCCACAAGCACATTATCAGTAATCATCCTATTAGGTACAAAAGCAGCCTGTTCTTCTGATACAATGGATGATAGTATCGGCTTTAGTCTAGTAACTAAGATTTTGGATATGATCTTATAACTGACATTACATAATGAGATAGGCCTAAATTCTACCATCTTAGATGGATTTTCTACCTTTGGAATTAAGCATATGTTCGTATGATTAACTCCTTCCTCCAATTTGTTCTCCAAGAAGAAATTTTGAACCATAGAGAACACTTGTTGATGAATATCTTCCCATAAATGTTGATAAAATTCACCAGTAAATCCATCTGGTCCAGGGGCCTTGTCTGGAGCCAAAGAAAATACTGCCTGTTTAACTTCATCTAAAGTAATAGGTCTAATGAGGTTTTCATTCATCAAGGGGATCACCCGAGACTCTAGTCCATTGAATACATGTCCTAAGTTCTGAATATTTGGGTCTACGCCTTTATAAACTTCTTTAAAATAGTTAACTGCTATATTTGCTATATCTGCATCTCTGTTTTTCATCATTCCATCCGTATCCATAAGAGATGTAATTATGTTTCTTGCAGTTCTAGATTTTGTTGTAGCAAAGAAAAACTTGGAGTTTCTATCTCCACAACTTAACTACTAAATTTATACATATAATTTCTTCATCGCACAAATTACTTTTATTATTAACTGAATTTGAAGTTTTTTATATATTTTAAACATATATTCTAATTAATACTATCAAGGAAATATTCAATTAAAAATTATAAAAAAAACTAGATTCTTACATATATAGTATAAGCATACAAAATATATATACTATCCCATTTACCATTATTATTCATAATTACTTTTATTCATATATTTCAAATTATTTGTAATTTTTTTTTTATCACGTTTAACATCAATTCCACACATTTGTTAGAGTAAATTTTATTTAGGATAGTTTATATTAATGCATATATACATATTAATATATTAAATATTCACAGAAAAACTTTATATTTTAATTAATTACATGATGCGCCATTAGAAAATATTTATATTCTATCATTTATTTAAATTAAAAATTGTCACATTAATAATTTGAATATGCATAAAAAAACTTTTTACCAAACTTTTTCCAAAGATTTTTTGTTCTCATTTAAAGTAGAATTTTTAAAAAAGTTTACAACTTTGATTTTTTTCTTCAAAACAAAAATTTATTTTAAAATTTTTTGATGTAATATACATAATATAACTTTAAATAAATAGTTTGAAAGTTGTTAATAATATAAACTAATAGTTATCTTACTTAATAATTGTTAATAATATGTTTATATATTTTAGATTATTATTTATTAGTTGTCTTACTTAATAAACCAATGCAACACATATCTAATATATTTATAATAAATATTTTAAAGTATAGTATATGTTAATATATTTTATATTATATAATTACGTACTTTCTAGTAATATATGTTATCACAATTTTACTTTGATATTTACAAGTTTTCATAAATTTTATAATTATTATTTAAAATTATAGAAAATGATACATAAAATTTAAGTCATGGTACCATAATTTGGAATTTTATTTTAACATAGTATTTATCATGTGTGGATTATCTTCTAGTTATAATTATTAATTTATAACTATTAGATTTGTTTATTACACATAATGCATTATGAATATTAAGACCAAATTTAAAGTTCATAATATTTTTTATTCTCTTTATTTTTTTCTCAAGTTCGACTTAAATAAAAAAAATATTTAATACTCCCTCTATTCCAAAATGTAAGATGTTTTAGATTTCTTTTATTTTGTTCACTTTTATTAGAATTTCTCATAAATCTAGGCAAAATTTTAATTAATTTAATTCTAACAATAATTAAATTGATTTTTGATCAAAGAATTTCAAAAGGTTTAAGTCACAATCAACACATCAATTTATTACTTTTAAAGAATCAATGGAATTTTTGTCATTACATGGTATTACATTGTCACCAAAAATATTTTTGTTTACAAACAAAAATCTAAAACTAAAAATGAAAGAAAAAGAAAGCAGATAAAATAATATTCAACATAGCAACAAAAAAAATTCTACTGTTATTCATAGATTTGATTTAAACAAACCATATTGCGAAGAAGTGGAAGAGATTCATCCTAACAAAGTATCCGAACAAAAAGAGATACAATCAACTAGTAAGGCGATTTCTAGCACCACTCATAATTTTGATATTAATAAAATGTATTACGAAGAAGGAGAACTTCCACCAAAAGAAGAGATGGAGAAAGTTGTTGTAGATATGCTAAAGATTTTGTTGTCTAAATATTTTGAGGTTTGAATTATCTTTAAAATTTTATAAATATGCAAACCGAAGGAATCATGTGGCTTAGGCATTCGCACCTTCGAGGATACATCACTGGTATTCTCCCTAGCCATCATTTGGCGTCTAATCACGGACACAAGATCTCTCTGGGCTGCTTGGATCCATCACTATCTCATTCGGGGATCCACTTTTTGGGATACCACATCGGTTGCCTCGGGCTCATGGCTTTGGCGAAAGATCCTACAATCACGCCCACTAGCGATTCCATATCTCCGTTTTAACATTGGTAATGGCCTCCGTACTTCTTTCTGGTTTGAGGATTGCACCATGTTGGATCCTCTTTATACTCTTACAGGTGAACGTGGCATTAGAGAATATGGTATACCGCGCAATTAGTGTGTAGCAGATGCGGCTTCAACCTCCACTTGAAGACTTAGACGAACGCGCAACAGGGATCTTCAACAGCTACAGGACCGTATTCAAGCTCTTCCCCTACAGAATCCTCAAGCCGGTCCCGACTGGATACTTTGGCGGCATGGCCCGAATGTATACAAAGCCTCGTTCTCCTCGACCATTACATGGAAGCAGCAAAGTTCCTCTTATCCTAAACAATCTTGGTGTTCCACTATTTGGTTTCCGCAATCTATTCGGCGATATGCTTTCATCTCGTGGCTGGCGATTCTTGACAGGTTACAAGCAGGACGACGAATGCGCATTTAGGGAGCATCACAACCTTGTGGTTTATGTGGGGAACCATACGAAACCTGGGACCATCTATTCTTTGTCTGCCCTTACTTATTCACTATCTGGTCGGACCTCACTATCAATCTCCTCCGTTGCCGTTTATCTCCTGATTGGACCACCACCCTTGTATCCTTATGCCATAGCTCGATCTCAACACATGACCGTGTACTCTTCCGGATGTGCTTCCAAACCACGATCTATCACATATGGCGTGAGTGTAACAGGCGCCACCATGGACATCCGCACCATACAACGTTCTACACTTGCTCGATCATCAGACGTACAATCCGAGACCGCATTACAAGTCTTCATTACCCAGCAACCTCGTCGTTGCATCCCCTAGCTCATCGTTGGGACTCAATCATCACCTCTCCATGACGTTGCTCATCACATTCTTCATTATAACTTCGGCCTGTTACTATCATCTACTATCATCATCTTCTCTTGTTCTTCGCTTTCCGGTGGTGCTTCTCGGATTGTACTCGTTTTCTCAATACTAGTTTTATCCCACAGGGTTTTATAGTATTGGTTTTTAACGAGTAAACTCATAGCACAATCCACACCTCAAAGCTTTTCTCTTCTAAATTTTCATAGCATTTTTTCATTCATAAACTCACTTGTACATTAAACTTTATGCTTTTTGATTAATAAATTTAACATTTAATCAAAATTTTTTTTTTAATGATATTAGTATTATTCAATAAGTAATTGTGATTTGTAGTTATTTTTTTCTTCTGTTTTTTTGTTCTTTTGTTTTGATTGGATGTGTTGTTCATTTTGTTCTTTTTTTGCTTTTTTTAGTTCGATGTGTTTATGTTATTGGTGATTTATTTTTGTAAATTATTGGTGAGTTATTATTGTTAACTGTTGGTAAAGTCGTGTATACAATATGACAATAGATATGATTTGATTGCATGAGTGTAGATTTGTATTTTATGATTTCCTTCATCATCAAATTTTGGACGAGCCATCGCAACTAGAAACATTACTTTTCCGATGTAATTCTTACTTTGATATGTACGGTGTGGATTATCTTATATTGGAAGTAGATAATATTTTTCGGTCTTCTTCGTCATGTAAAACCACTTCTCATCAATATATACAATATGGTAGATGTCAATAAATTTTGGTTCATGAGGTAAAGTATTCTTATCTAGCATAGAAATGCAAAATTGTATCCTACCTCTTAGATTGTCTTCCTTTAAAAGTGGTTTGAGGGGATTTGAATGACGTCGAATATCCCCTTCCTTTTTACGCCTATGTAATGTTCAATGTCCGCAAAGTTATCCGCTTGTGTAATGGAATACTAGAAACTTGATCTGAATCAAGTAAAATTTTTTTTTACGACCACAATGCTTGGTCTCTTGTGAGTTACATCGACTTTTCCATTAGTAGCCGTTTCTTTTGCTCGTCGCCAAATCATTTGTACAGTTAGTATAGGTACTGAAAATATATCGAAAACTTCTCTTGTCGTGTTGTTTTCAAAGTTCCATTGACACTCATTTCTAGTAAAGCATTATAAATCTCCAATCTCTCTTCATTAGTTAGAAATTTTCTAGTTCTTTGAGATAGAACTTCATTTCCTGCTATAATAAAAAAAACATATATACACATTTATGAAACATGAAACAAAAGACATGGTGGTGATTGGTAAGTGCTTTAGAATCTTCGCAGAGCCATATTGATTTCTAAAGCATTAAGTTTTCACTATCAAGCTTTGTGGAGATTTTTGATTTCTAAAGCAATATATTTCATTTTGTTTATTTTTGGCTCTGCAGAGCAAAAAAGCCAGAGCACTAGTATTTATGCTTTGAATATTTTTTTGGCTCTGCAAAGCAAAATATCCTATAGCACTGATATTTGCCAATCATAAATTTATTTGAAAAACCTACAGCCAAGATTTCTATAGCCAAAATCATACAACAAAAAAAGAAGCTACATCAGTAATTCCTACCGCCAACTTTCTACAGCAAAAAATATAAATTCACAGCACTTACCAATCACCACCATGTTTAATTTTATCTCATTATAGTGGGGACTACGTATCAATTGATGACGTGACCCTTAAAAAGCTTTATGGAAATTTTTCTTAAAAAGCTTTATGGAAATTTTTTAAAAAATCTTAAGAAGATGAAATATAGTTCACATTTTAAATTAACGTTAAAAGCTTCATATAATTTTTAAAAAATTTTCTCACTTTTATCCAGAATAGATAGATCGCCACATTAAAAAAAAAAAAACACATTATTGTCCGTTAAGTCATAGTTTCGTAAACTCTCTTCGTTTCATTCCAATTTATTTTATAAATTTTTTAAGATGATGAAATACACTTACATAACGTAGTTACGTAAATCCATTAAAGTAAGTGTTTCAAAATTATGGAAAATATTAGATAATAGGATATTATCATTCAAATCTCAAACGGATTTTGTTAATAGTTTGTTAGATTATTCAGCTTACGTAGATTATTCGGTTCCTATAATATTGATATCAAAGTTGTATATATTCTGATTATCAATGAAACAAAGCTTCAAGGTAAAATTCATAAACCTTTAGAGAAAACTTTTGGGAAGATGAACATCACAAATAAAACAAGCAGAATCATGGACAAAACGCAATCTACAAAATATCTAGAGCATCATTTTTTTATTTAAAAAATAGAAAAAGTTACCTAGATCATGCTCAATAGGATAATCATTGATGTCAATAGACATAACTTCATTGTCATTGCTGTAAGTTTCTTCTGGTGTTGGAATGTTGTTCAAATCCAACAAAATTTCATTTTCATAATTTAGAGGTGGAAAATTCAAATCAATATGAAAATCCATGAATAGTTTGTAAATCATTGTTAGTTTGAAGAGATTATGTAGGGAAAACAATTATGCTTTCGTTTTGTTTTGGCTCCATGACAAAGATTTGAATTTTTTATTCTAAATTATTTATGAAAATTTTGGCTCCAAAAGTTTGTTTTTGTACAATTTTTTTATGTTAGATGTATGTAGTGCGTTAACAAAACACGAAGGATTAGTTGACCAAAGATTTTAAAATGACCATTTAACTTTTCATTTATTTACAATTGTTTTCAGTTTTTTAAGAGAAATAAATTTTCTTAATTTGTGTGTTTTATTTAAAATATCCTACATTCTGGGAAAGAGAGAGTATATATATATATATATATATATATATATATATATATGTTTATATCGTAGGATTGCTCATATCCTTTGGTAAGTTTTTGTATCATTTCTACTTCTTTAGGTCTTTCATTTTGACACTTAGTTATAATGTTTTGATAAATCTTGATGATCGGATCTTTATTTTTTTTAGCCTTTTTCATATTGTTTTAGAAGAACTAGTAAGCGCCATCACTCAAGATATTGATCACAATGTATTATCTTTCTTGGTGGATGAATTTGCATATGTTTCTAAAAAAGAGCATATGACTATTGTTTTTTGTTTTGTTGATCAACAAGTTATAATCAAAGAGATATTTTTTGGTTTTACCCACGTGAAAGATACATGTTTCTTAGCTTTGAAATATGATATTGATTTGTTGTTTACTCAATACATATTGAGTTTGAAATATATGAGAGGACAAGGCTATGATAGAAAATGAAATATGAAGGGTGAACTTAATGAACTAAGAACATTGATTTCAAGAAAAAATTATTTTGCTCACCAATGTCCATTGGTTATTGTTGTGGTTGCAAAAATATTTTGAAGATAGAGATTTGTTTGATAAGGTTTTTATGTTAGTGAATGTGGTTGGAGGTTCTTTCAAGAGAAAACATATAATGCGAGAAAGTCAGCTAGAAGAAATACAAAAAGAAATAAGTATTGATGAACTTAAGATTGAACATGATTAAATCAAGAGTCTTTTCTCAAAGATCTCGAAGAACTCATTGGGGTTCTCATTATAAAACGTTATTGCGGTTGGTTGAGTTGTTTTCTTCAATAATTAAGGTGATTGAGTATGTCCATAATGATGTACTTAAAGAAGTTAAGCAAACGACCTCTCAAGAATAGTCATACTTTTGATTTTGTATTCTACATATACTTAATGTTATTTTTTTTGGAACTCACAAAGAATAATTATGAAAAAATCTAAAAAAAACAATCTAAATTAAAATTANAATTATAGACCATATCTTTTTTAATTAAAAATATGGTCTAATATTGACATAATTATCCTTTTAAGTTTAATATTAATTTAATTTAACTTTTTTGTATAAATATATATCTAACAATGATCATAAACAGATCTACTATCATTAAATACTTTTTAGAACCAACAATTTGACATAGAAACTCTTTAAAT
>OVAV01001010.1:4109-14849 GCA_900406375.1 Iberis amara | reverse complement strand
ACGGATCTGACCGTCAGAAATCTCTTGTTTTCTTGTAGTGTCTTCTTGATTAATAAAAAATAAAAATCTATTTGAGAAAGACGACAGAACATTAAGATTGTTAAAGGAAAAAGTTAAAATCCACTAAAAAGTTTAATCGAGATGATAAACCGATATAAACTAATATAAATAGGAGGGATCTCACCTCCAAAAACTAAGACATAATGAGAGACTAACATTGTTTAGGGACTCACCAACCAAATGAAATTAACTTATAGTGATAATTAAGTAAACAATTAATTTGATTTATAGATTTTTTTTTTTTTGAAATTTGAAATTTATTTATTAAAAATAAAATAAAAATGTTTTACAGATAGAAAGGAAAAAAAAAGAATGGGGATTTAAAGAAGTACTTAAAACTTGGAAAAAGCTTAGGGAATGATAGAGAGGAATTTAGCTTGCTTCGTTAAAACCCATATCTAAAAAACTAAATGGGACAAAACTAGATATGAAAAAAAGTACAAGTGGCTCCTCACCCAAGCTTGTTGTAAAACCATGTATATGTTACGTTTTAGAAGTAATGGAAATAGGTATTCTGATTTCAAAAGATCAATGTTTACAAACGTTATATACTTTGCAGAGAAACGATAAACTAGGTAAAGTAAATACAATATTTACGAAGCCCATTGAGAAGGGTTTAGTGACGCTTAGATAAATTAATCGTCCAACTAAGCGTATATAGCGAGAAGGATCATCCATTGTTTCTCCTTGTGCCAAAGCGATCTTGTGATTTTGTTCCAATGGAAAAGTCACAGGTTTCGCTTCCAATAAACCAGTTTCAGAGATTATGTCGAGTACATATTTCCGCTGACAGAGATACATACCCGTCGGATTACGAAGGACCTCTATACCAAGAAAATACCGAAGAACTCCCAAATCCTTCATATGAAAACAAGTGCTAAGATATGACTTGAATGTGGATATAAGATGAAGTGAATTCCCTGTGACAATCAAGTCATCAACATACACAAGCACATGCATCCGATCATCACCATTAGCATAAGTAAACAACGAGTAGTCAGACAGATTCTGAGCAAAGCCATATTGTCGTAATGCTTGATTAAGTTTGGAGAACCAACATCGCGGAGCTTGTTTAAGACCATAAAGAGATTTTCGTAGTCGACATACCTTGTTGTGTGTATCAGTACGAAATCCGGGAGGGAAAGTCATATAGACTTCCTCAAGTAAATCACCGTGCAAGAACGCATTGTGAACGTCCATTTGGTGCACTTCCCAATTGAGTGAGGCAGCTTGTTGTAAAAATGTACGGACTGTCACCATCTTAGCAACCGGAGCGAAAGTATCGGAGTAATCAACGCCAGCTGTTTGGTGATTTCCTAGCACCACAAGACGAGCTTTATAACGCTCAAGTGAACCATCAACACGTAGTTTGACGCGATAAACCCATTTACAGCCGAGAGCCACTTTTCCTTGAGGTAAATCTTCAACTGTCCAAGTCTAGTTATCTTCTAAGGATTTAATTTCATCAGACATTGCTAAACGCCAATGAGGGTGAATTACAACATGCTTGAAGTGTCTTGGTTCTGTTATGTTTGTAACTGCCAAAGCATAATAATTATAATTAGCTGAAAAACGTGGGTTTGAGACATACTCATGGAGAGGATACGATTTATTTGACAGTGAACCAATGTGCTGCATGTGAGTTACATAATCATCAAACTTTGTTGGTGCTTTTCTAACCCGATGACCACGTCCTAAATGTTTGACATCGTTAGAGATAAGAGGCTGTGAAGAAACTGCAGTATCAAGATTAATTGCAGCTGGTGGAACAGCAGAAGTTGCAGCAGTATCAAGCTCAATTACAGGTGTTTCGGTTGATGATTCAGCAGCTGTTTCAGTTTGGACAGCAGATGATTCAGCAGGCTGTTGGACAGCAGCGTCATGATGAATTGCAGGTGTAATAACATCATTGTCTTGATGATGTGTAGGAGGAGACGTGACAATAGGTGGAGGCACAAATGTGTTTTCATTGTCTGAGACATAATGAATTGGATCAGGCGCATGTATGAGAGATGACAAATAGATCTTTGAATAATGGAACTCTGTTTCCATGAAAATTATATCACGAGATACAGAGATCTTTTTAGTATCAACATTATAAACGCGCCAGCCTTGTTGTTGTCTACCCGCTCCAATCAGCGTCGTCGTAATGCGGTCCTGAAGGATACAAAGCTGATCAGTAAACTGAAAAATACAGTGACTGTCCCGTGTTAATTGTGAGACGAAGACGAGATGACAATGAAGACCATCAACGAAATATACAGACTGTAGTTTGAAAGAATGACCAAATGAGACAGATCCTTGTTTTATTGAAGTAATATAATTCCCATCAGGGAGTTTTATCAAGACTGGAGCCATTTCAGAAACATGATGAAGATAATCTAATGATCCAGTCATGTGATTTGAAGCCCTAGTATCAAAAATCCAGGATTGAATAAATGACTTACCAGACAAACGATTTAACAGAGGTTGATTTCGTTCATCGAGTAGGTGCATTAGCGTCTTCCATTGATCATCGCTTAAACCACTTATGCCCACACGATCACTGGCTGTAAGAGACGATACAGTGGGCTGTGACACATTGTGTGCAACGTGAAAGGTCTGAACGTGATTGGCCCTTGCTGCATCATGATTTATTCTGCCACGTGATTGTTGAGGAGAAATCCGAGTTGAAATTCCAGAGTTTGATTGACTTCGATTGTTGCTATTAGAACGCCGGTTTGGTTTCTCCTCGTACCAAGGCGGATATCCAATTAGGCGGAAGCAGTTCTCGGCCAAGTGACCTTGACGACCGCAGTTAGTACACAGAAGAGTACCGGCTCTGTTTTTAGGAACCTGTGAAGTAGTTTGTGTTTGAACAGCAAAAGCAACACCATCTGATTTTTCTTCTTGCTGTCGTCCAAGAGATTTTGATTCCTCATCTTGAATCAAGGTGTTGTAAGCTTCTTCTAGTGTGGGTAGAGGAGTGCGCGAGAGTAACGCAGACTTTACGGGACCAAAAATCGTTTCGTCAAGGCCCATAAGAAATTGATGGAGCTTATCTTCCTCACGTTCCTTTCGTACATCCTCCATCGTCTTAGCTTGTTGATAATCTGAAAGATTTCTCCACAATTGTGTTAGCTTCCCATAGTATGATTCGATAGCTAAACCTTTTTGACGACAATTGGCTAGATCCGTTTTGATACGTTGGACTCGCTGGCCATTCTTAACGCCAAATCGTTGTTGAATGTGTTTCTAGAGAGCATGAGGTTCATCAAGGTGAGAAAGAGTATAAGACAATGTATCATCAATTGTTAGCTTCATCCATGAAACGATGAGAGCATTGTTGGCGTGCCAATCTTTGAGATCGGGAGAATTATCAGCAGGTTGAGGAATGGTGCCATCAACGAAACCGAACTTTTTCCGTGCCTTTAATGCCAAACGGAAATTAGTAGACCATTCATCATAATTGGAACCTTTTAGTAGTGGTTTGGAGATTAGAATTCCGGGATTATCCGCCAAAGTAAGATCGTAAGGAGAGATTGTCCGTCTCGAAGGTGTTGTAGCATCGGCCATTGTTGTGAAAAAAAATTGAGAAAGAAGCAACTTCAACCTATTTCGTAGTTAAGGTTGGAGGCTCTGAAACCATGTATATGTTACGTTTTAGAAGTAATGGAAATAGGTATTCTGATTTCAAAAGATCAATGTTTACAAACGTTATATACTTTGCAGAGAAACGATAAACTAGGTAAAGTAAATATAATATTTACGAAGCCCATTGAGGCCCAATAGTATAACATATCAGAAAAAACAAAGTGAGAATAGCTAAATTGTGGAGATCATATTACAACGAGCTTGAAAGCTCACTAGCTCGTGTGGCAGAACGTAGCTTAGAACAGTGATGCGATTTGAAACATGACGATGAAAATGGATCGATAGTTGCATGGGTGGTGTGTGTCGCGATTTATGGACAAATTCAACTTTTTATAAAAGTTAAATCTTAAATCTCTCTAACCTTTTTTCAAAAACGAATTTAAAATCAAACTATCTACTTTATATTAAATGCAAATTTGATTCAGCATATGATTTTATCAGTTTATAAATACTAATTGTACATTAATCAGTTACTATACTTAGGTCAAATGTTTAGGCCGAAAAGAAGATACGCGGTAAAATAACACTCCATCGACCTAAAGGACGGTAGATATTTTAATTTGGGTTAAAAACTAATGGACGGTTTGTAGTCTTTTATAAACTACATACTTAAGTATTAATATACTGAACCCAAAATATAATGTGGAAACATATTGGAAGTT
The DNA here is from genome assembly GCA_900406375.1 of Iberis amara. Taxonomy (NCBI): domain Eukaryota; kingdom Viridiplantae; phylum Streptophyta; class Magnoliopsida; order Brassicales; family Brassicaceae; genus Iberis; species Iberis amara. Next base: position 10,494 of record OVAV01001010.1, on the reverse strand, counting down.
AATAAAGAAAAGAAAAAAAAGATGTTGGAGGGTTCAATAAAGTAGAAGTATAGGATACGAAAATGATCTAGTTATAAAATAAAGCCCTAATCACGTGCCTTAATTGCTGGACTTTCCTTTTTACTCCTTAAAACTAAATATATTTTTTTTTTTCTGCTTCGTTTTTTACAGAGGAAACCCGCCTCCTCATCTGGCGGGTTGTTCCCCACAAGCCATTTCCTTTTTTTTTTTTTTTTTTTTTTTTCTCGATTTCTTAACTTCATCATAATTTATTTTATTAATAATTTTTGTTCTTTGATTTTTTCAGTTTTCGCTTGGTTTAAGGAAAAATTAACAATCGTTTGATAATAATAATAATAATTTGAATTTTAGCATTTTTTTTTCTTATGCTTTTCTAATTTTCAGCGGGTTCAAGGAAAACAAACAATAATTCTATACGAAGTTAAAGAACAATAATATGTATATTTAGAAAAATATATAAATATGTTATATGTGATATAATGTATTTTAACCTCGGGGAAATATTAATTATACAAGAGATTTGACCATTTCTTTTGACCCAAAAGGTGTATAGCTATTAGTTAGCTAGTTCTTTTTAATTCCTCACTTTGCATGCGACACTATTACCCTAAACTTTAATATACCTTGTTTAATTTATACAAGAAAGTTCAAAATGTTAACCTAAACCTATCTTTTACAATACTTTTAAAATTTCAGGACTAATTGAATCCTAAACCTATCTTTTTCAATACTTTTAAAATTTCAGGACTAATTGAATTAGTGTATCGTTAAAAATTTTCCTCCATATCTTAACTAAAGCAGTGCATTCAATATGAAATCATATGAATCGTTACATAAAAACAAAATGTAATACTTAACGTGAAATAGTTAAAAGAGTAAGAATACTATTAGAAACGATGAGTTGTTATAGTGGTTAAACTCTTAGATCTTGAAAACATGTTTTATAATATGGTTTTAACCTCACCTTAAAGAGATATATGGATTTTGGCAGGACCGGTCGAGAGCATAAGTTGGGGAAGCCACCGATTAGAGCACAAATATGTTGAGTCATTTTCGCTAAAAATAAAATGACACTTTTTAATTGAAATAAATGACATTTTGTTAAAACTTTTATCTTAAAAGTATTAACATTTATAAATTTTTTGTAAAAATAATATTCATTGAGGGTTTTAAAATGGTAAAACAAATATAATATATCTTAGCTAATGTTTTTTTTTTCACTTTTAATCTTTGAACTATAACAAGTCATCCATATAATTTATTAAAGTAGCATTTTCACATATATATATAAAGGCACATTTTTCGGATTTGTATAGGACATCCAAAAATGTTGGACTGGCACTAGATTTTGGGTTATAAATATTATTTTATCATCATGACTTATTTAGTATTAATATTAGGCTGTTATTAAAGTCATCATGCACGAACTTAAAAATCTTACATTTACCTCCTGGATGAATTACTCCATCCGTTTCGAATTACTTGTTGTTTTAGAGTTTTGCACACAAATTAAGAAATCTCTATTTTCTATAAAAAACACCATTAAATATTATAAATCAACCAATAGAAAAAAAATCCTGCAATTATTCTATTGGTCAAAAAAGTCAAATTCATTTAATTTCTGCATTGAAAACCTAAAACGACACATATTTTGAAACGAAAATTTTTCTCCAGAACGACAACTAATCTGAAACGAAGGGAGTATTAGGTTGGATCTTGAATGTAAACGTATTTATTTTATTAACGACAATTTCAAATTAAAGAGAAGTAAGAGATCCCAAACTGTAAATAATAGTCAAAGAGGGGCTAAACTGTAAATAAGAAACGAGCCGAGTTAAAAAAAAAAATATCCGACCCAAGAGAGCAAATCAGGTTGGGTGGGTTACAAAAACGGGTTTAAATACCAATGCATGTACGACAAGTGGAAACAACTAGTGGTTTGGAGTTTTAAGGGGTAAATTGATAAATTTATAAATTATTATAATCTCCCAGATCTTTTGCGAACTTGTTCTGGACAAAATTTTCTTCTCCGCAGTGCTATAAAAGTCACCTCCGAAATTTTTTATTTATTTTTATTTAGTACTTTATCGTTGTATTTTTAGAATCAAAATTCGATTTTAGAATCTCTGTATGGCCACGTACGTTTTCATTTTTCATGTGAATGACTATTCGCAACGAGAAAAATATTTATTACGTTCATCAACTAACTACTAAAGAATTATTTGTGTAATTATTTTGTCATAATTGAAACGAGAATATTTTATAAAATTTTGGTATTGTTCATATTTTACAAGAAAACTTATTTATAAATTTAATCATATTAGAGTGCTTATAATAAGAAATTTATAATCACAATAATGTAGAAATAGAATTAAAGTTCAGCAAATAATGTATATATATTTTTGCCTTTTAACTAATGTTTAAATTATCGTTATTTTCATATTATTTAGACTAATAATAACATTTGATTTATAGTCATTTCTAATAATACAATATAACATAACTATTTAGAATCAAATTCAGATGAAAAATACATATGTAGATTTTATTTACATAGATAAAGTTAGTCCATTAAAAATTTATCAATCAATCACTAAAATTGATTTTATATAAATTTAACTTATAAAGCATAAAATTTTATAAATATCTATTACAAAATAAATTTTCTACCCCATTTTACAAAAAATTGTAACAAATTTAATTAAGTTTTCAATACTTTAAAATTAAATTTTTGTATAAATATATAGTCTTTTATTAACCTACAACAAAAAAAAAATAGAAAAATAAAAAGTATCTTGTCTCTCTCTAAAATCCCCTCCGGTTTTACGCTGGACGACACAGAAGAAACCGCTCTACTTTTTAACTCTCTCTCTCTATACACATTCTTTCTCTCTCTCTCTACTGCAACTCTATTTTTTTAAAAAAATATATAAAAATATCTCCTTTCTTTATAAGTATACGTCCCATACATTTCTTTAAGAGCTTTCTAGTTCTCTACTTCTTCACTCTAATCTCATAAAAACCAATCCACATGCATTTTCTCTCAAAAGACATGCAATAAGATTGATAATACGAGCCTCGTGATTATCGTTTTACAAATTCTGTCTTTGATTCTAAGTGTAACGCTTGATCAGGTTTTGTATTCACATCAACAACAAAAAAAAAATTCAACCTTTTTTCTGGGTTTCTTCTTTGTCTTTTTCCTCAAAATATCAATCAAAAGAAACAACTTTTGTCTCTCTCTCTCTCTCTCTCTCCTTAATATAATCTTTCACTAAGAAGAACATTCAGAGAGAGAAAGCTAAAAAAATTGATGGCTCCGATGACGAATTGGTTAACTTTTTCACTGTCACCAATGGAGATGTTGAGATCATCTGATCAATCTCAGTTTGTGTCTTATGACGCTTCTTCAGCTGCTTCTTCTTCACCTTATCTCCTCGATAATTTCTATGGTAAAGTTAGTTCCTTTTTTAAGTTACTGTTGTGAATGATTGATTGTAGTAGTGTATGTATAGGTGTAAGTATAGGTTTTAATAACCGACTTTCATAGCTCTTATCCTATAAACCGAGTTTGCTGAAATCAGCTTCCCTCGTGTTATATCTGACTTTGTCTGTTTCTCGAGAAAGGCAATAAAATTTATAACTTTTTTCTTCTCAAGAGGTAAAACTAGAGACTTCTTGTGATCTTTATTGTTTGATTTTAACAAAAAAAGATCCAATCTTTCTTATTTCAATCTTCTGGGTTTTTAAAACCCATTAATTCTCACTCTACTAAATCGTAAAACCCTGATTTTTTTTTTCTAGTTTTGATTTTCCGGGAAAATTATTAGTTTCCGGGAAAATTATTAGTTTCCGGGAAAATCATTAGTGTTCTTGGTGTTTGAAAGTTGCTGATGATGTTTTTGTTGATTATTTTTATAAGGTTGTACGAATCAAAAACCACAAGAGTTTTTCAAAGAAGAAGCTCAAATAGCAGCAGCTTCAATGGCGGATTCAACAATCTTAACAACATTTATTGACCCACAAACTCATTCACAGAATCAAATCCCAAAGCTTGAAGATTTTCTCGGCGACGTTCGTTACTCAGCTGATAATAATAGCCGAACCGAGACAACAGATTCTTCACTCACTCAAATCTACGAGTCACGTCACAATCACAATCACAACCACAACCAAACCGGGTTTTACTCCGATTTCAAAACCATGGCCGGTTTTCAATCCGGTTTTTCAACAAATTCCGGTTCAGATGTCGATGATTCAGCTTCAATTGCAAGGACTCAGACTCATCTTCAAGGAGAGTATTTAGGTCATGTGGTTGAATCTTCCGGTCCGGAGTTAGGGTTTCACGGTGGATGTACAACTACTACAAACGGAGGAGCTTTATCACTTGGTGTTACTAATCACAACAATGGCGAGAGAATCAATAACAACAATAATAACATTGAGGAGAAGACTAATTCTGAGAAGGAGAAGCCGATTGTGGCGGTTGAAACATCGGATTGTACTAAGAAGATAGGTGATACTTTTGGACAAAGGACATCAATTTACAGAGGAGTCACTAGGTAAAGTAAAAGCATTTATGAATCAAGGACTAAGAGAGTTATTAAAGTTTTGATTTTTATGTTATTTTTAAATGTTAAAGTGTTAAATGTGTAATTTTGGGATTGATGTAGACATAGATGGACGGGAAGGTATGAAGCACATCTATGGGATAATAGCTGTAGGAGAGAAGGTCAGGCTAGGAAAGGACGTCAAGGTATATTTTCATTCTCATTTTCTTTAATTTATTACTTCATGATTCCACTTACCCATCGGCGTTTGAATATTCGGTTCGGTTTTTTTCGGGTAGTTCGGATACGATTTTGAGATTACTTTTAAAGTTTGGTTTGGTCTTTAAAATTTTGGTTCATGTTATTTGGTTAATAGATTTTGATATCCATTCGAGTAATTTTTCATTTTGTTTGGATACCCGTTTTGTTAATTTGGTTCATATTTTCAAAAAATCCTTAATAAAAGTGAAAATATTTTTTTAAACTAGTATTGTGATATTATTGTATATTTAATAAAATATTGTTTATTTTTGATGAAGTTCTAGTATGCTTATGTTCCTAAATTTTGGTTCGGCTTTGAGTTATAGATTTTAATATTAATTCTAGTAAATTCATAATTTTGTTCGGGTATAGATCCTATAATTTGGTTAGGTGGGTATTGTTTATTTTCCCCACCTCTAATTCAACTTTTATACATTTTCAATCTTTTTGAAATCAAGATTTTGCTCCCTCTAAAAGGAAGATGTTTTAGAAATTAGTTTTGTTTCTAAAAGGATGATGTTTTAACTTACGTAAAAACTCCAAAACATCATCCTTTTAGAAACGGAGTTAGTATTAGACAACATGTTTTTATTCACATCATTTGGGTTTATTTAGAAGCATTAAGGGTAGGACAAGAATTAAGGGGGTAAGAGTGAATTAGGACAAGAATTTGTCAAAGAAAATTGAATGCAAGATTCAAAAGAAAGCTTTACCTTTTCCTTTTTTTTGATTGATCTGTCTATATCTTTATATATGATTATTGATGGAAACTTTATATGTGAAATTAAGAAAAGCCAAAGTTTTTAACTTGACAATACTTTTGAGTCATGAAAAAAATATTTATATATATAAAATTATAGTAGTTGTTGTTTGATTTTTCATATATTTAGCAGAAGTGTGCCGCCATTTTGTTCCTTTGTCTTTATTACAATTTTCTTTTATCTATCACAATCCTTTCATTACATCTCCATACTTACACATACTAAAGCCTAAAGGTACATAAAATTGGGTCCCATGGTATTGTCTCTATGATGCAATCTCTGTTTCTTGATTGACATGTTTTTGGACCCACTTTGACTCTCTAATCTCTCACATTTTCTCTTCATCTACATATAAACTAGGGAATGCTTACTATATAGGTGTGTATATATGTCTAGGCATGTGATGTGAGACCATTGGATAGTTTCTTCAATAGGGTTTTAGCCTTTTAGGTTTGGTGATTAGAGATTGATTTTATTTACATTGAATGCAAAGTACAGATTAATAAAAATTTTATAAGAGTGTAGTGTTTTTCTTTGTGTCCATAAGGTGTCAGATTGATTTTTGTGTAGTGTTCACATCACCAAAGCAAAGTCTGAATATTCTCAGTATGCTTTTACTTTATTTTATTTTTTTTATAATTTTTGCTTTGTGGTATAGTACCATCACAAGAGTGGGGATCTAAAGTTTGACCACATAACAAAATTTTGTCTCTCTTTTTTTTTTAATTGTTTTATTTTGTTTTTGTTTCAAATTATCACTTTTACTTTCATTATGTTAGGCTGTTATCAATA
>OVAV01001009.1:0-14864 GCA_900406375.1 Iberis amara | reverse complement strand
ACCTTTTTATATAATATATAATATTTATTAAAAATTTTATTAAAAATATATAATTTTTGGTTTCTAGTTGTTTTTGCTATTATAAATTGAATATTTTTTATTTCTAAGTTATGGATTTTTTTTATTCTTCTTGGTTATTCTGTTTTTGATCAGTTATTTTTTATTTTTAATCAGTTATTTTTGGTTTTTTTATCGGAAATTTTTGTTTTTAATCGATTATTTTTGGTTTTTAATCGGTTATTTTGGTTAGTAATCAGTTATTTTCGACTTTTCATCGGTTATTTTTTATTTTTATTCTCAGTTACTAACTGATCTGGACCAATAGATATATGAACCGATCGAAACCAAAATCTCTAAAATAACCAATTGGATACTATATTACCATAACCATAATAACTGAAACCAAGCACTACCGAATCAAAACTGAATGGTTAACTGAATGCCCAGCCATATTCGAGACGTTAATATTACCGTTTATAGCCGTTGCGTAATGGATACATATCCGTCAAAATTCCGTAAGAAATTCCTGAAGTTTCACCTATAAATGGCTTCAACCCTCACTCACTTGAAATTCTTGGATATACAAAACATATGGTTACAAAATGTCTTCTTCGAATAATGATTATTTTCGTTCATGGATGGATAAAAATCACCAAGATCCAACATCGGGACTACTTACGGATGAGTATGCGAAAGGACTTAGGCAATTCATGTCATTCGCAACCAACCAAGAAATAACTATTGAATCTGGTAAGATGTATTGTCCATGTTCAAATTTTTGAAACCGTATATTTATGTTGATATATGTAGTATGGAAACACTTGTATAACTGAGGGTTTATGTCGGGTTACAAGATATGGTATTTTCACGGGAAAAATGAATATATGGTACAATATGGTGCTAGTACTAGTGAGAATTATATTAATGATAGGATAGAAGAACCATGAGTAGATGTTGGACATAGTACGATTCAGATGGTAAATGATTTGTTTCATTAGTATATGCCGTTAAATGTTGATAGAAGAACCAAATTTAGAAGCGCGAATGTTCATTGATATGGTAGAAGCGTCAAAACATCCCTTGTATGAAGGTTGTCGAGATGTTCATTATCATTTATATGTTTCCTCTAGGTTGATGAACATATAGACTTATTATAATTTGAGTGAAGATTGTGTTTGATGCAATAGCAGATCTTGTAAAAAGAGTATTACTAGAGGGTAATCTTGCACCAGCTTCGTATTATAAGATACAAAAATTGGTATCTGGTCTTGGATTGTTGTATCAATTTATTGACGTTTGTTGTGATAATTTTATGATTTATTGGAGAGAGAGGATGTCGATCGGTTGAAATATTGTTTTTGTCACAAACCTCATTTCAAGAAAGGAATGGAAGATCGCTAGTAGCATTCAAGAGAATGTGGTATTTACCGTTGACTAAGAGGTTGAAAAGGCTATACCAATCCGAGCGCACAACTGATGCTATGAGATGGCATGCGGAGCATACAACCGATGGAAAAATAGCTCATCTTTCAGATGCAGAAGTGTGAAAGCATTTTTAGAGAGTGTCTCCTAGTTTTGCGTATGAGCGGAGAAATGTTTATCTTGGTTTATGCATCGATGGTTTTAACCCTTCCGGAAAACATGGGAGGCAGTAGTCTTTATGACCAGTGATTGTGATGTCTTACAATCTACCACCATCTTTATGCATGAAGGGAGAGTTCTTGTTCCTCTCTACGACTTTATGGCGTCGAAAATTTCCTATGGACTTCCGACGGGAATTAAAATCCGACCACCTCAAACTGACAGAATTTGTTCGTCTAATCACCGTCGTAAAATGCCATTTTCGACGGATGCCTGACCGATTTTTCCGTAGAAAATGCGTCTTTTTCTTTTAGTGTTATTGTGCCTTTGGCCCATTCCCTAACGGCCTGCGCCTGATTAGCTGATTGGCGATGGCTGCAGCGCGCGGGTATGGGTGGCTCATTCCTCTCCCATACAGTAAAGTGTACTAAACCAGTTTGAACCTAAACATGTTTTATCCCATATATATACTAGTGAAGAAGTGTCCACCCTTCCAATAAAGGATTTCAAACACTTGTTGCACTTAGTCAAGTCAAAATTTGGTGTTTTTGTATGTTTTAAGTTTGACAAGTGAATATTTGCTCTTGACAAAGTTCCCGCCCATAAATGTCTTTACTGGAACATTGGTAATTGACACATCTCAAAAAAATTAGTTCCAACAAAATTTGGCATAAAATACCTAATATATCTTTAAATATAGTGAAAATACCAAAAGTTAACTAGGTTTGTAAGGATACTAATGAGTTTTTGTTTATATCTTTTCATTTTCATTTTCATGATGTGTGTGAAACGTATAGAAACGATACTTATTGTAAAACGAAAGTATTTAAGAAGCAACAAATACTGATGAACCTGAAGATTTATTGGAGATTTGCAACATATATAATTTCCTGCATCATCATATGAGTAATCATAATTGAATGAATAAAACAAAGACTAGAGGATTGAATTCACAAAACCATACCTTTTGAGATTTTTTGAACAATGGCTGGAACAACCTTACCGGCATAAGAATCTCCGCCCATATAGAAAGGGTTAGCTAAAAACTGTTGATGCTTGCCTAACCACTGCACATCAACAAGAAAACAGTTGCTTTGTAAAGTTTAGGTTAAAAATCCTTATATACTATTTTAAGTCTTAAGATGTAAGATTTCTAACACTTGAATAGATTTTTTACTTTTTGAAGAAACTCATGGACTCGTTTAACCTCCACTGAATCACTGGGTTCATTGAAAATTCGAGTTCTTGAGTAAGAGAAGCCAGTTCCAACAGGCTGATCCAAGTATATTATGTTCGAAGTCTGACGAAAATAATGAAAAAAAATTGATCAATACAGGTTTTGTGATTCGTCATATTATAAAATGCACAATAATACTATTTGTGTTGCCTTTGTCCATGAATATGTAGTAGAGACCAGGGAAGGGAGACTTCCATTGTAAACCTCAAACTTCATAGTCATAGGCCCTAACTCCCAACAAACACTAAACCTACTTTAGATTATCTCCAAACTCTTAATAACAGATCACAAGAGAAAAGAGAACAAACCCGGTTTCAAGCTCAAAGGGAAGAGGGCCTTCAAATCCAGGAAGAAATTTGATGATAGATGAAGAATCAGCATGATGACTCAAGATAACAACAAGCAGCAGCGATTTCAAAACGTTATCCATTCGTTTTATTCAGTCTTGAAGGGGAAATTATTGAATCTTTGAATTGTTTAATGGAAAAGTGATTTAATGTTATAGTTTTCAGTCTTTACTGACCACCTTTCACCTTCTCCTTTTTCTTTTTGACACATAACCGGTTTTTTTTATTTTGTCCTCGTCCTCTCTGGCCTAGTCCTCTATTCGACATGCAGCTCTGGGTCCCCCTTTCATGATAGGGAAGTGGTCGGATGGTTGCATGTGTCTGGATCGGCTTTTAGGAGTTGAGCTAGGGTGGATCCACCGGTGGTGGTCGTCTCATTGCCGATTTGCTTGGAACAAAATTACTAGTTATATACTTTTAAGGAGTAATTCATTCAAATACCATCAAAAGAATTTTAAATTTCAAAAATACCACATATTCCCAAAAGTTCCAAAAATATCATACTCTCAAATGTTCCAACAATACCACAAATATAAAAAGTGAATTTTAAGGGTTTAGAATTAAAATTTTAGGTTTGGGGTCACTAAATAGAGTTTAAGGTTTAGTTTTGAAGGGGATAGAGTTTGATTTTGTGGTTTTAGGATTTAAATTTGAAGTTTTAAGTTATTTTAAATTTTGTGGTATTTTTGGAAAAAAATGTGATATTTTTGGAATTTTTGGGAGTGTGTGGTATTTTTGGAATATACCTAATTTTTGTGGTATTTTTGAGAATCTCCCTTAAATATATATTAGATGAAATATTATTTAATAAAATATTGCATTATGTTATAAAATTACATAAAATGTTAAAAAAACACATAAAACTAGATTATAAAGTACAATTAAAATATCAAATTATTTTCAAAATAAGTTTAAATTTTATGTAATATTTCTGTTATATTAATATTTGATTATCATTTTAATATGCTTTTTGAATTTGGTAGGTTGATTTATATTTAAAAGATATAAAATTATAAAGACTAAAATGATAAGAAAGAGACTTAATCAATATATTTATGAATATATAAAAAAACAAGGACTAAAATGCAATAAAAAGATGAAACCTCAAATATAAGGTTTCGCTATTCACGAAACTCAAATTTGAAGTTTTAAGGTTGCTTTTGGAGAGAAAAGAACCTCAAATTTGAAGTTGTTTTTTGAAATGCTATGATGAATCCCAGTTTTTTTTACAGCGAACAAAACATTGAAGTTGTTATTGTCTTTTTGCCTTTCCAAGTGTGTTTTGAGTGAAATATCCTTAACTTTCCAAATATTTACATGGCAATATCTGAAATCAAGATGATTGTAATCGTTGACTGTTCGTGCAGATTGGGTGAAAAAGGGAATAAGAATCCAGTGAAAATTTAACAGCATAGAAACTCTGTAATTGCTGAAAGATTCTTATGGCGTCTAGGTCAAACATAGTGGTGATTGCTAAAGCAGATTCTTCCAACTCCAACGGTGAATAGAGAAGAGAGATTCATCTTCTCCATTGATGAAGAAGGGTAAAAGAGAAAAATTAAAAAAATAAAATAAACCCACCTGATTACTAAACTAACAAAGTTTAGTAAATCTGTTACAGTGATAACGGAGTTTAGACAAAATTGCAATTTTAAATACTTTGTGAATTAAAATGACAACGGATGAAAATATGAGTATTTATATGGCAACTAAAAAAGTTAATATATTAAATAGATAAAAATTATAGAGTTTGGATATTTTTAAGATTTTTGCCCTTATAAATAATACATTTAATCATGAATTCTACGGTAGACTATTAAAAAAACATGTTTGTTTATTTCATAATCACGGTTGGTTTACACTTTACATTACATCATAAACTTAGTGTTATCACACTTGGAAGAAAGGGAACATCCTCAAATTAGACTTAAGATGACAGTTGGAGTTCGAATCATCGTAAGCTTTCTGAAACTTGATAGCAAAAGATTTATCGTTGCTAAGAACCAAGCGTCGACCACCAAGACCATCAATCTCCAAAGCCACATTGATACACGAAACAGATGAACTAATCGGACAATACATAAGCTTGTAAGCATCTCCATCTTCTTGAATCTGAAACAAGCTATTACCTTTCCCTTTCTCACCACCAACACTTACAAAGCTCTTCTTGAGCTGCACAGAATGGTCAATTCTCCACACTTTGGATTCAGGACATAACCAAACCGGTGAATCAAACTCGAGGTTGAAACTAGTTGAGAGCTGGACAAGCTTGGTTTTTGTGTTGAGTGGAGAGAAAGTTACAGGAAGGCCAGGGACGAAAGGAGACGATGACTGGAAAATGTCAAGGTCCAAACACAGGTCATTTGTGTTTATGTTTCGGTTTGATGGAATAAGACCACCTCCGGTTCCGGTTTGGGCCGGTATTATGTAGTATTGGACATTGGACCGAACCGGATTCTTGGATGTGTCTAGTACTGCTTGGTTAGCTACAGCATTGGAGGCTGAAGCTGCGATCAAGAAAGTTGAGAGAGCGGTGAAAGTAATGAAAGACAGAGTAAGCATCTTCGAGTTTGGGACTTTGGTGGTGTATGTATGATGAGCTTATCTTTTATATATATGTAAATTTTTGTAACAAAAATGCTGATAATTGAAATAATTAGTAACACAAAAAAAAAAGCATTGGATCGTTCTTTATGTCTTTGTCATTTAACAAGAAGGAATATTCGCTCTCTAACTACGCACGTTTTTTCGCCTCTCAAAATTTGTGTAACGAACATTTTGTAGTTTAGTAGTATAATAGTTTATACCAAGGAAACAATTATTGAAATAAACTTTTTCATCAAACAAAGTTTGAAACGTGTCCCCCTTTGCNCCACACATTGGTTTTTTTTTTTTTTTTTTTTTTTTGCCGTCCACACATTGGTTATCTAAACTAAATTAAACCAAATATTAGTAAAATGTAACAAAATATCGGACTAGCGTGAAAATTATTTTGGTTTCACTAAAACAATTTTGGAATTTATATGGTCAAACCTATAAGATTGAAATTTTTTTGCTCATGTTTATATCAATTATTTTGAACAAATACCTAATTAAAATATTTTTATCCATGTTTATAATACTTAAAATTTCAGTAATTAACATAATTTAGTTACTAAAATAATCTTTACTGAAAAACTTATCAAGGTTATTTTACTTAAAAAATAATATAAAATAATTAGAATATCATAAATTCATTAAGATTAATTTACTAATATAATTTTTAAATGTTTAACTAAAAATTATTAAGGTTTTTAAAATTTTACTAATATAATTTACTAATATAATTTTTAAATGTTTAACCAAAATTTTTTTTTTAATTATTAAGGTTATTTTACTAGAATAATTTTTTTTCTAGTTAACTAAAAAAACCTACAGGTTATTTAACTAATATGAATATTTTGTCTAAATAATAAGTAAATAACTTAATAATATGATAATCATATAAAAATTATACTAGTGAGATAGGTATAATAATTTTTAAACTAAATTAAATTTAAGTAATTAAAATATTCTAATTACTAAAAAATTTAATTTCACAAACATGGAAAAATATCTTAATTAGCTAATTTTCTAAAATAATGTATATGTCAAGAAATCTTCAACTATTTTAGTTTTTGCCAAATAAATTCTAATTTTTTTATTATTTTCATTAAGATTGACTAACTCGATTCTAATTTGACTCATCAACCAAGAATGAGTATTAATTTGACTAAGGTAATATAAATTGAAGTTTACTTATACCATATGATAGTTAAAAAGATTTTCTACGTAAACCTTTACTTCAAATATTTTTTTAGCATTTTTCTCGATCGAATCTAATTTGTTTTCATTAACTACTGGTTGGGCGTTTGTTTGAAAAAATGGGCCTATAGGCAACTCGTAAACCCTTAGTAATATTGAATAAATAAATAAAAACAGAGTGAAGCGTATAACAGTATGCTTGAGCAACAAGTCAGGAGTCTCCGTGTGAACCGGACACTTTTCTTCAACGCTTGTTAAAAAATTGTCTTAGCTGGCTCCTGCTGTCTCGTAGCGAGGCCAATTGTATTAGAATACTTGTTATTTTTTCAAACGCATTTTCTTATTAAAATATATATTATTTTCTATACGCATACTAGCATGTTTCATGTATCAAAAATAATAACTCAAGTCCAGATGTCTTTTTCCCGTTTTTTCTAAAATCACTAAAGGAACTATATATATATAAAACATGTAAATGAGTATTAAAATGTTTGTAATAATTAAAAACTCCAAATAGAGACCATAATGGTTTCTGATGCGGCTCTCGTCGTCGTCGTGGCACTTTTGTAATCGAGCCCTATCGGAAGCATTATTAGCCATTAGGTGACTCAAGTTTTAGTGGCTCTATAAAGTTTGACCTTACCTCATAAGTCCTTCACCGTCACGTTAACCCAAAAAAAAGCTACTTGAGGTCAAAGCAACCTCACAACACTTCAACGACGACTATCACCTTTTTTTCTTTTGTAATGCTTCACATTATCATCTCTTCTTATTTTATTCTATTTTTCCTCAGTTTGCTGCTTATTTTGTTCTCCAGTCTTAGCTGTAAAAAATTTGTATATAAAATACTCCTCTCCACGAAGCACGAACTCTCCACACACACCCCTAGATAGAAGAAACAGAGGAACTCATTTTAATGGCGGAATCTACAAATGATTCCTATTGGTTTGTCTCTGCTTCTATTGCATCAACCACATTTGTTTCCTTCATCATCATCATCATCTTCTTCCTCGCGACGGGAATAGTAAGAAGAAAGCCTCACAAGCTACCTCCAGGAAACAGAGGATGGCCTTTGATCGGAGACACCTTTGCTTGGCTCAATGCCGTCTCCGGTTCTCATCCTTCCATCTTCGTCGAACAACAAATCAAAAGGTTCAATTCTTTATAAAAAAAAAAACCATTATTAGTCGCAGCGACAGTCGAACTGTTGTTGCTGGTGACACGCAAATGAACATAACCTATTTCTATTAATCTAATTATTTCAAATTGATATTAAGTTGGAAGTTCATAATCCTAACATCAGTTTTTCTTGAGTTAGGTATGGGAGGATATTCTCATGTAGCTTGTTCGGGAAATGGGCGGTGGTATCAGCAGATCCGGTTTTTAACCGGTACATAATGCAGAACGAAGGGAAGCTGTTTCAATCGAGTTATCCGAAATCATTCAGAGATTTAGTTGGGAAAGATGGAGTGATCACAGTGCACGGTGATCAACAGCGACGACTTCACTCAATTGCATCGAGCATGATGCGTCAAGACCAGCTCAAGACTCATTTCCTCGAAGATATTCCCGCGGTTATGCAACAGACATTAACCAATTTCAAGGATGGTGAAGTTGTGCTTCTCCAAGATATCTGCAGAAAGGCAAGTTATTGCAGAAGAAATCAAAGCCTTTTAAAAGAGAGTTCTTGAATTCTGATTTTGAATTGGTTATGTTCTTCCAGATTGCCATTCATCTTATGATTAACCAACTTCTTGGAGTGTCGAGCGATTCAGAAGTAGATGAAATGTCTCAGCTTTTCTCCGATTTTGTCGATGGATGTCTCTCTGTTCCTATCAACTTTCCTGGTTTCACATACCATAAAGCAATGAAGGTAAAAAATCAATGGTTATTTTTCGGATTTGGAGCTGTTTTCGCTGAGATTTGTTTTGTTTCTTTGAACAGGCAAGAAAGGAGATCATAAGCAAGATAAACAAAACAGTAGAGAAGCTGTCACAGAACAAAGCGGATACTGCTAGTAACGGTGTACTTGGAAGATTGCTTGAAGAAGAAAGCTTACCAATCGAATCCATGGCAGATTTCATCATCAATCTTATGTTTGCCGGAAATGAAACAACCGCAAAAACAATGCTGTTTGCGGTTTACTTCCTTACTCACTGTCCTAAAGCCATGAGCCAAATCATGGTATATATATATAAATTCTCACAAATGATAACGAGTTCTATGCTATGTTTACCTTCTAAAACATTCTGTAAATGAGCAGGAAGAGCACGAGAAGCTTGCGGGCGGAACACTAACATGGCAAGATTACAAGACAATGGAGTTCACTCAATGTGTAATAGATGAAACACTTAGGCTTGGAGGAATCGCGATCTGGCTAATGAGAGAGGCTAAAGAAGATGTCTCATATCAAGGTTATGTGATCCCCAAAGGATGTTTTGTTGTTCCATTTCTCTCAGCGGTACACTTAGATGAAAGCTATTACAAAGAAAGTCTCTCCTTCAATCCATGGCGTTGGCTTGACCCTGAAACTCAGGTTTACATTTTGAGTCATAGAAGCATTGCTTCCTAAAGAGTATATCAATCTGGAAATTAACATCCATTGATGTGTGAATGCAGCAAAAGAGGAATTGGAGAACAAGTCCTTACTATTGTCCATTTGGTGGAGGAACTCGGTTTTGTCCAGGAGCAGAACTAGCTCGCCTTCAAATCGCTCTCTTTCTGCATTATTTCATTACCACATACAGGTCAGTAGTACATGTCCTGCATCTGAGTTTTCATTGTCTGAATCAAAATCTGATTCATTCTTGTTGCATCTTTTAGGTGGACACAACTTAAGGAAGATCGTATCTCCTTCTTCCCTTCAGCTCGCCTAGTGAACGGCTTCAAAATCCAGTTGAACCGACTCGACAAAGATCCTCCGAGTCAATAATTAAACCAACAATCTGTAGATCTCTCTGTATTGATGTATATTCACTGCAAAACCAACTGAACTTTTTGTAACTCTAAACTTGTATAATAGAGTTATTACTCCACAGGAGCTCAGATCTGACCACACCATATATTAAACACTGGCTAGAAGTCAGGGCACATAAGCTATTTTTGCAAAACATCTTCTCATTAGATTCTCTGCTTCAAACTCCAACAAGCCCGTTTGAATACAACGAAGACCAGGGCTAGATGGAAAAAAAGCTATATAGAATCCTAATGCTAAACTCTTGCAAGCTTTCGAGATAAGTATTAGAGACTGGCAAAACAAAAGATTAAAAAGAAATAGAAACCAATTCAGAGTCCATCATTCTTCTTCATCTGAACTCTCATAAGCTAATCCCAACAAGCCTTTCAACGGATTTTGACCCTGCCCATTGCTTTCCATTGCTTTACTGTCATCTTGTTTTGCTCCAGGCTGCTCCTCCGGTCTCTCCATTTTCTTCACCTTTACTGTATTATCTCTATCGACCTTTGTCTCTGTTGCAACTCTATCGCTTCTTTTAGGAGGTGATAAGCTTGGACTAGACGGCGCTATGACTTTTGGACGCTTCGGTTTAACTTCGACAACTTTTTTCAGCAAATCTTGCTGCCTATACATTGGAAAACCACAACAGCTGGTCACCAAGAAAATTCATTCCATGGTGTAAATAAGGTAGAAAGGGAGGAGTTTGCTACCTAATACCACTCTTTGGTTTGGGCTCAACACGAAGTGACAAGGGAACAGATGCTGGAGAGGAATCAGCTTGAGTTGCAGCTTTGTGACTTATGGTCAAGAAATATCAAAAAATTGCTTCAGAAACTTTAGTCTGGTGGCATAGTGAAAGAAACCAAAATTACTGAACATTAAACAAACAAGAAAGGATATTTTAAAGGCAGCAAAAGCCCGTTTTTCAGTTCGTCTAAGAAGACGCTCTGCATCTTCCTCTGCTTCCATCTGTTCTTTAAGATAAAGTAAATCGTCGCTGTCCAAAGCTATAGAAGCAAAAAAAGAGACCTCAAGAGTTATGTTCATGCAACAATGTCAAAGCGATGAGAAAAAGGAGAATTGAAACCTCCTCGTCCATGAAGATAACCTCCACGCTCACCAGCAACTTCTTGCATCTAAATGCAATAACCAGAAAGTTGGGCGGGGCCGTTATCCCTGCCCGGGCATGTTATCAGAAAAGTCTCGTTCCAAAACAGAATCAAACACAAGAATCACTTCATAGACAACACTGACCAACATAGAAACCAGAGCTTGGATCAAATTAATGACACTTAGCATACAAATGACTAATGTATGCCTCAAGAAAGAGCAAAGAACTCAACTTCATTCAATGGCGAAAATTACTCAAAGATACATCCAAAAGCCTAATACATGTATCAAAGATAATCTCTCTTATACAATCATAGAAAGTAACAGAGAAGAGATCGACGCTCTAACCTTTGCAACCATTCGTTGAAATGTGACGTCTTCATCATCTATCTTACCCTTCCCTGATTTCTTGTCTGCATATAAATAAATAAAACAAGAGCTCAAACAAATTCTCGAGATACCTGGCTACAATGAAATCAACCCAGGAACCATATCAATCAAATGTCGAACCTTTAGGGTCGGATAGATTTGTGTATTCTCGAACTTCCCTCCCTGCCATCTTCTTCGATTGCTTCAACTCTTAGTCTGCTTACAATATGAGCAAGAAAATAAATTTTCTGAGGAGTTTAGGGTTCCTACTTTTTCTAGGACTCGCGTTGAGGATGACGATCGGACCGAGCAAGGATGAATTTTGGTATGGAGTGGTTTTTTTATTTTTGTGTTCTCCATTGGGTTTACTATGAACAAATATTATAGGCTTATTTTCAGGCCCATTAAACTTAGCCCAATAACTATTTTATAATTTCGTACGACTTAAATGCTACTTTAGGCCAATCCACAAGCATACATTATTACATGGATCTCCTTAATAAGGTGACTTGGGTTCTGCTAACCAAGCTTCTGTTTAGATTGGTAAGTGTTGATAGCAATGTTTTGAAAATCGACCCGAAGATCAATTCAGATGATCTTCTGGGTCACCGGATCTTTAGATCAACCGCGGGTTAATTGCAGGTCAACAGTTTAATGAATATTTTATATATATGTTTGGGTATATATTTTATATAAATTATTTTTTTATACAAAATATCAAATAAAACTTCTTGTAATTTGTAACAATTTTGACATAAAACTTAAATTAAATAATAAAAATATTATGAAAAATGTCTAACAATAAATATAAATTAAATTGGTAATTTAAAATCTAAAGTATTAATATAAAAAACTAGTATAATAGTATAAGACAAAATAACTAATGCCAAAAAGATATAAAACATCACTTTAACTAATCTTCATTCATTCTTTTATAATGTTAATCGTCTTCTATGAGTGGCATAGTGAAATCTTCATCACTGTCTATAAATTCAAAAATCATAGTATATGTTAGTTAATTATATTTATAAAAATAGTAATTATGTACAAATAAAATATTATCTTTGTTAATTAGAGTTGCACAATTTTTTTTTATTAGTTAGTATATTGATCCAGTCTTTCCGGTAGACCCGGATCGCGGTTTAACCACGATTTTTTACCGGATTTTACCGGTTTTCAAAAAGTAGTTTTTT
Organism: Iberis amara; assembly: GCA_900406375.1. Taxonomy (NCBI): domain Eukaryota; kingdom Viridiplantae; phylum Streptophyta; class Magnoliopsida; order Brassicales; family Brassicaceae; genus Iberis; species Iberis amara. The sequence goes on along the minus strand of OVAV01001009.1, from coordinate 2,288 downwards.
AAGACAAGTCCGATCCGGATTCTTCGTCGGGTCACTGGTTTTATCGGTTCAACCGCGGGTCAGGATCGGGTTTCAAAACACTGGTAGATAGAAAATAAAGATTTAAGGATCATTATTGGAAAATGATCTAGCTTGTATACTTAATTCAACTTTTTATTTATTTTAGAAAGGATTGGAAAAAAAAAAACATTACCTATATATTAAAGGATGATTAAAAAATAAAAAATAAAACTTCTATTTGTATTTAATTACATAGTATGTAATATGGAACGATGTATATGAGTAAAAGATATAAGAGACAATGTTGATAACCTAATATACTCTTGCTTACTCACTTTATAACATCTATAAAGTCCACGATCAAATATAAAAGTATTAAATATTAGGGGTAGGCATAATTACCCGGAGCCGAAGAACCGAACCAAACCGAAAAATCAGGTTCGGTTCAAATACGGTTCCCTTTAAATTATCTGAATGGTTCTTCTTGTCAAGAAACATGTATATCAGTTCGGAACCAAACCGAACCGAGGAACCAAAAATAAAAGGTAAGTGTTTAACCAAGAACCATGGATATATGTTCCTCTTACCAATTTTTGGATATTTTCGATTATTTTTTGGGTATTTCAGGCACTTTTGGTTCTTTTGTGTATTTTCAGTCTCGTATATTTTTGGTATTTTCATTCTTTTGGTTCTTTTGGGTATTTTTGGTTCGAATATTTTGAATATTATCGGTTCTTTCGGTTCTTTTGAGTAATTTTAGGTAAAATATTTGAACCGAAACGGAACCATTAAGTTATCGGTTCTCAAATGGTTCCAAAATTTTAAATCCAAACCGACCTAGAACCAATTTTCTAATGGTTCCTATATGGATCCTATATTGAAGGAATCAGAACCAAAAAGAACCGAACCGAATAACCGAACGCCCACCCCTATTTAATATATTGCATGAAAAAATAAATAGAATATTATATATATATATATATATATATATATTATAGTTTCTCCACTAGTGTTTTATTACATAGATGGATAATACAAGGAAACTGAACTAAGCCGGCAAGATACGATTTTCTGGAGCCAAAAGCCGTTAAATAAAGTAATATCCCAGGAGCTTAAATGAAATATACAAGAGCGTAAACAACCAAAATTTAATAGAAGAACCAATACAAAGCAACCAAAATTTTAAAACTACAATTCCAAGGTAGAAGCCGAAACCACGAAAGGTCGAAGTGAACAGGGAGGCCCGAAGAAAAGTCAGGATTAAAGCAACGAAAAGACTCAAACTGAAAGACAACACACTAGATAGGCTAAAATGGGGATCAAACACAACGTAAGGGCCACACCAACAGTAGAATCAAACGCAGACAACCAATAGACCATGGCATAAATACTACCTACAGCATAACTCCACACAGCTCCAAAGAAAACAAGGGGAAACGCAACCAAGGCTAAACTTCGAAGAACAAAGGGGAAGAGGCCATAAAGATATATGAACCTTACACGCAGACACTCGCAAGCCACACTCAGCCATCTAACGACTTAGAAAGGTCATCTTCATGCCAGAGAAGAACCAGATACCAAACCCACTGTTGGTCTTAAGGTCCAAGGTAAAGTCAAGGATCTAAGCATAGCTGTAGATATACCATCCAAAAGGACAACCTCCAATACACCACCATGAACCACTCGAAATCGAAACTGAGTCAAGCAACATAAGACAGGAAAAATCGGACGCACAACAAGAATCTGAAGCTTAAGCTAAGAAGGCAGAGAAGCAGAAAAACTACAAAACATATGCAAAATAGATCAAGGGCCTAACATCATAGAGAAAACTATTCGGACCTCCAATTCGTGAAGAATAATGATATTAAAAACACTAATATGTTAGTATATGCGAAAAATCATGATTTTTAAAGTAACAATGCTAATCCACCATGAATCACAATTTTCTAAATTACTTTGTATGTTTGATCTATGTATTAATTACATTTTATTATAATTGATGGTATATTTTATGTAGTTTCTATATATTATGAAAATATATTTAACTTGTTCAATCACATATGTAAAAAAGTTTTGATGTTAGATATGTGAAGAAGAGTGANTGTGACACACCATACATAACATTTTTTTTATATGCGAAGTGTCATGGTTCTAAAAGTAAAAATCATAATATGTCATGTATCACATTTTTTTAAATGGTTAGCTAATGTATATAGTTAAATACATATTGAAAGTCTATTTAGCTCATCACGAATATATATATATATATATATATATATATATATATA
>OVAV01001008.1:0-14867 GCA_900406375.1 Iberis amara | reverse complement strand
AATCATGGCCGAGGATGAGCTAGAAGATGGACCAGCAGCTATGGAAGAGCTTGGAGCTGAACAAGTAGCTGGGAGAATCAGAATCAAGAAGATGCATTGGTCATTCCCATTGGACCAATGACAATATCAAGAACCAAGAAGCTTGTTGGAATGCTACAACATACTCTTTGGAAAATTGAAGATCAAATGAAAGACTTGAGCTCAAGAATTCCTACATCAACCATTCAAATAATTGAAGCTCAAGATGATCAATATTTTAGGTGAGTGTGCANTGCATGCTTCGTAATTGCCTAAGTATTTGATCAAAGAAGACCAAGGCTCAAGACTCATAAAATGGAGCCTTATTTTTAAATTTCAAATATGTTCAAACTTTACATTTATTTCTCTTATGTGTTTTGGACGTGCCAAATGGGTCCTAGGTTTTGTCTAGGCCTATTTAAGCTCATTTCTACTCCAAAACTTAGCAGCCTTCATTTTAGTAAAGATTGAGTTTTCCTCTCTTCTCTCTTGCTGGCTCAGTAGCTTGGGTGTGTCATATCTCTTGCTACAACCTTCTGGTGCGTAATATCTAGAAGACTCAGGTTTATCAAAGGTCTTTCCGCAACCTTTGTGTGTTCCTATCGATCCATTCTATCTCTATCACGTTTTCACAAGCCATATCACACTTCTACCTTCATCCACAATCCATTTCGTCCATCAAGTCCTCAAGGATTTTTCTTTCATCAAGAGACATCCTATCAGTCCCTGTATAACTGTCCTAAAATATCTGGTGTTGCTTGTCGAGATTGATTAGAACGCTTAGTTACAGAACATGTATGATCCGAATCGTAAATACGAACGTAAAACGTCGGGGAATCCCCTTGTGTCGAAGCACAAACTCTCCAGTGACATCCATCAACCCAACAATGTACAACCATTGTATCCGGGCTGGATACGTCTACATCAAAATCAAATCGATCCCTCAATGTAAGAAGTTTTTGTCGTCTCTCCAAATCGGATTTACTCTCGTATCGTTGCCCTACCGCAAGGTGTAGCGATAACATCTCCGACCTTAAAACCTCCGGATTCTCATTGCATCCGCTCATCGACCAGTTGTGATATCTCTTCTTTGGAGGTATCATCGTTGAATCTTCGTCTTCTGCTGAAGAGTCACCGTATGAGCTGAAGTTATTATCTTCAGACGACGCACCATCCGAGTCGTCGAACATATCAAATCGGCTTTCAAATTCGTCATCTTCTTGGTCTTCTTCGACCACTTCATCTTCTCTGCCTACTTTCTCTTTTTCTCCTTCCACTTTACTATACATTGTCATTGTCCTTGAAAAGGAAACCATCATAACCCCCATTGTAATCATCGCAAATAGATTCAACGCCTGAGCGTTCTTTTTCTGAGCTAAAAGTATATAACATTTTACTCTTCTCTTTTGCTCCGTCATTCGGACTAACTTTGCCATCTTTTTCTCTGTAATCTCCACACAGATACGTACATGTTCGATTTTCTATGGGCTTAGAAAACCTTGCAACTGTCGAGTATTAAAAACATAAACTGGTGGAGTATCGTGCGTCATTGTTTTCAAAGCTTTATTCGAGAACATATAGCTCAGCTGAATATGATGCCTCGACTCATTCAATCCGTAATCATCGAATAACAACTTTTCTAGTTCGTCGCGTGTTGTTTCCCCCATCTATATGCAGAACTCTACATCCTCTACTGTCGGCGTCGAATACATATCTGTTTTTCTTAACCCAGTTACCGGAAATAAAAAGTACCTAATCCATAAGCTCTCAGAGAAATATAAAGAAAAAAATGAAGAAGATAGATGGAGAAGATGATTACTGAAGAATAATGGGTAAGTTGTACCGGNGTCGGCGTCGAATACATATCTGTTTTTCTTAACCCAGTTACCGGAAATAAAAAGTACCTAATCCATAAGCTCTCAGAGAAATATAAAGAAAAAAATGAAGAAGATAGATGGAGAAGATGATTACTGAAGAATAATGGGTAAGTTGTACCGGGTTTTTTTACATGACAAATAAGAACTGATGACATGGATGATGACATGGCAAATAGGTAAGTTAGCCGCCATACGAACACATAACTCAGTCTAAATAAATCATCCATCAAATACAACGTAAGTCAGTCGCAAGGTGAATGCTATTCTAGTAATTAATATTTTGCTAATTAATCAGTCGTAATTCCATAAGTCAGCCTTATCGTCAACTAAATCTGCGGTCACATGAATTTTATTCTAGTAATTAATCTTTGGCTAATAGGTCAGCCGTAAATACAACGAGTTTAACGTTAATCCAACTTTTTACGGTTGAGTATAGGTAGCTCAGCCGTATAAACACCCTATAAGTCAACCGTGAATTTAATAACACAGTCAGCCGATGATCATTAAATCAGCCGGCGAAACATAACTCTGCCATTTCTTAACTACAACTCAGTCAAATTTTTCGACAACTCAACCTGCCTATGTATAAGTTAGTTGTAACTTGAGTGCGTAAGTCAGCTGTTATCACATAAATCAGCCAGATTTATGTAAGTAAGCCGTCACGTTAGGTTGACTTGTGACCGTAAGTCAGCCTTTAACACATAAATCTGCCAGTTTTATATAAGTAAGCTGTCACGAGCGGCTGACTTATTTCCGTAATTCAGCCAATTTCTCATAATTGAAACGCGTTGTGTAACTCAGCTGCAACGTAACCATAACTCAATTGTATCTTAGTAAATAGTGCTTCACGGTTGCGTTAACTAATACACGTCAGCAAATTCCTACGTGGTGAATGGCATTCCTGTAAATACGTTTTTTGTCACAATGTATTATAAAGGCACGCTGGGCATTGGAAAAATCTTAGTAATAAAAAAAATTGTATGGTTCAGTTCATTTTAGTTGTGTCATTTAAGTTAACTAACTTCCCATTATGAAAATCAAACATTTTCTATAATTGATTTTTTTTTTTTTTAGTAATCACTACTATTTGGATTCTATTAGTGAAAAAGCTAATGTATCGCTATAATGATCATTTTTACGAAATATATGGTAATATGCCATTTGTGAAATAATTAATGATCTGTAAGCAATACTTTCAAAATCCTATTGGCTACCAAAAATCAGAGAAAATGTTTGGTCATAGATCAATATTCTCACATATGTTTAACCGAGTTTGACGATACCATTACAGTCAAAACAAAAAGGTTATAAACAAACACAATTGCAAAATCATACGAAACGACCGTTTCAATAGTTTGACTTGAACTTTAATTTGGTATTCAAGTGATGAATTGCAATAAAAACAAAAATTAAATAGGTGTTTTGTAAACTCATAAAACATTATGAAACTCTATACAATTAGCTTATATAGCCATATGTTATATATATATATATATATATATATATGAAATAATTGATAACCCACCATATGAATATTTGAGTCGTCGTCTCCTGGACTTTTTAAAAGACTTTTGCGTTGATCCACTTCGAAAAATAATCTATTAAAACAATGAGAAATTAGACACCACCAGTTGGTGGATGAAACGAACTGACAATATCCATTGACCACCATCGAAAGAGGTATGGAGATGAGATGGAGGAGAACAGCTCAGTTGGCTGTGTATAAATGGAGCATACCTTTGACATTGTTCACATTTCTTAGCGTACTCCTTGTAGTTCTTCGCCATGATTAGCCAAAAATATCTTTATTGTTTGATTTTCAAGACCAACGTCGTCCCTAGCGAATGCAACCTGCAGAATCCCTCATGAACTTCCGTAATGATTCTTTCTAATTCTTCTTGTCCCATGCACACGAGATACGTCCCACCTACACCTTGTTTGTATAACATTCCGATGATCATGCAACATTTAGCACTCTGAACCTTCAGCTTTTGGGTTTATCACTTGTCTTTTGGAGTTTTCCCTGTCGTGATATATGCTTCAATTGGTCTTCTCCAATCTCCAACTCCTTCATCTTCGTGGATATCAGGATCTCTGGTTTTGAATTTTCCGGGGTTGCCCCATTCTCCGGGAGATGCATCACAAGCAACCCTATCCGACGAGTGGTCCTTCTCACAATCTGCACTTTGCTTCGTGTCAAGATCCATCTCAAGCTGATTGCCTTTATGATGAATACTTCTTCCTTCGGTGAGCTTGAGCCTGGACTGACTATCTTTAGAGTTAGGTCTCACTTTCACAGCAAGCTTTGGTACGAGTTGATTGCCTTTAGAGTATGTGTTCTTTGTGACAACAAGCTTCGATCCAAGCTGATTATCTTTGAAGACACTGTTCTCCATAACATCACACTTTTGTTTGAGCTGAGTGTCTTCTGAGTCAATTTTTTTTGAAACAACATGCTTCTGTCTGCGCTGGCAGTCTTTGGGTTGAGCTCTCTCCGCGACAGCGGGCTCTTTGACATGTTGTTGTTGAGAGTGCTTCTCATTGATCGTTTAAATTACTAAAGCTCTTTATGCATGAGGTATTTTTGGCATCTCAATAATCTCAACTGTAATAATTCTCTAAACTAGAGGATCAGACATTGATGCCACCGCAGCGAACACATTGGCTTAATTGTTCTCTACTTGCGGGATCTTTACTGATTTGAAACTATCAAGTTAATTTATAAGACCTTGGATAACCTTTAGATAAGCTCCCATCCTATCGTCTTTTAACTTGTACTCTCGGTTGATATAGCTCTCCATGAGCTAAGAATCGTTATGTCCGAAATGAGCACCTCGTAGTCCTACTCATTATTCGAAGCGTTGAAAGCAAGACTGTACGACGACTCGATTACCTCTCTTGTTTGAGATTTCAACTGTACTCCAACTCTGTAGCTAGATTTTGTTGAATAATCGTCAACATGCAAGCCCCAGACTTAAAGAAGAATACTCATAGGCTCCAATTGGCAGCTTGAAAATGAAGTCCGCTAAGACTTGCGAATCTACGCTCAAAACTTTTCTGTTTTCTATGTTGTACTCGCTCAATTCTATTGTCCACTTAACCATTCTTTTGAAACGATTTGTGCTGTGAAGTATTGTACGCAACAGATGCGTCTTCATTACCACTATTGAGTGGGACTAAGAATAGGGACAAAATTTTCTTATAGAGACAATCACCACAAGGTCCAGCTTTTCATCCATTGTGTATATAGTCTCTTGAAAGACTGACTTTTACATGGGGGTGAGAAAGATACTTTTTAACTTCGTGAAGGTGTCCTCGCGCCGATCTTCCAAGAGAAATTGTTTTTTCTTCTTCATAAGTTAAAAGAATGGGAGGCACTTGTTTATTGCGGCAATGCATCCTATCAAAAGTTGGACTTCTTTATGCGTCGTGGGAGATAACATCAAAAATATTGCAGTTATTTGATTGGCTTTTATCCCTTACTCAGTTACAAGGCAACTCATAAACTTCCCCGAGGTGACCGCGAAAGTACACTTCTCGAGGTTCAATTTCATCCCAAACTGATTGAGGATTTCAAAACATTTAGAGAGGTGTTGAACGTGCTTATCCGCTAACAAGGATTTCATCAGCATATCGTCAACGTCAACCTCCATCCTCTTTCTGAGCCGAGGTAAGAACATCGTGTTCACTAACCTTTGGTTGGTCGCCCCTGCATTCTTCAAGCTCTTAGTTTTAAAAGATGTCTTCTTCTGATCGCCCGAGCTCATCTTGATCTGGTTATAACAAGAAAATGCATCTATAAAAGAAAGAAGTTGGTTCCAAGCCATTTTCTCTACGAACATCTCGATATGAGGGACGGGAAAACTATCTTTCGGACACGTTTTATTCAAGTTTGTCCAGTTGGCAAAAATCCTCAACTACACCTTTTTTCTAACTACCACATGATTTTCTAACCTTTTTGACTAGACTTATAGGATTAAACCGTTTGCAAGAAGTTTCTCAATTTCATCGTTCATGACTTGCGATTTCTCGAGACCGAGTTTACAGCTTTTATTTAACGGGTTTAAGGGTTGCGTTAATGTTCAATTCATGGAATATTACGTTAACGCTCATGCCCGACATATCACTTGTTGACCATGCAAAAACAATTTTGTTCCGTCGTAGTAACCAAATTCATTCTCGTTTAAGGTCTCCTTTTTGCTGATCCTGATGGTCACACACCTTGATGATTCTAAAGAATCAAGGGGGACTTTTATAATGCAGATTTGTGAGCTCGCTTTTTCACCATCCTGATTTGAGCAAAGATGATCTTTGTTAGGCCTCAGACTCAGATCATACCGTCTCGGCAGTGACCAGAGTCTTGTAATTACTATTCGAGTCTAAACTTGAATCTGCTTAATAGCAAATACTAGATTTTTTCTGACTTTCATGGAGCACTCCCACCTCGGATTCGGTTGGAAACTTCACGAACTACTGATAAGTGGAAGACACGACTTTCATCTCATGGACCTATAGAGTCCCGAAAATCGCATTGTAGGTTATGAGACAGTACACCACAGTATTCAACAAGCTTCTGAACTCTTTCTACGGAAACATAGATCCTTATCGTTCCTATGATATTTATGTTGTCCCATTGAAACCCGTCAAAGGTGTAGGAGGACCTTTCACATCCACTTTATCGACCCCTTTTTTAGCGTATCAAGGAAGATGTCATTCACCATGCTCCCTGTGTCGATTAGCACCCGTGATATCTCACAGTGTGCCCCAATGTCATGTAGGACAACTATGGAGATATGATCATAATTGATCACAATGAGACAAGGATCAATATTGTGTTGAGATGCAACTCATAAGAAGAAGACATCATGTTGGAATACACAAATGTATCAAGCGCATGCTTATAAGGTTTCTAGAAGGATTTGAAGTGTAGAAGTATCCACTTGAAGAGGACAAGGCATTAATTGGCCTTAGGTCATTATCCACGCATTAAATGGCCGAGAGCTTTTGTCCAGCAGATCCTGCTCTGATCCAAGTCTCATCGGCCATTATCTCATGCACCTTACCACTTTTGGGTCTATCCTAGCTTAGCCAAAGTTATGGTTCATTCCTCTTATGTAATTCACATGATTTAGTCTTCTCTTTATATGTTGTAACCACTCAAACTTGAAATACAATTAGAAGAGTTATTCTTTCTCACTTTCAATCTCTACGGTAATTATTCTCTATATCTCTCTTTCTTCTCTTGTACTTGAACAACTTCAATGGAGGAGATTTGAAGTGTAGAAGTAGCCATTGGAAGAGGACAAGGCATTAATTGGCCTTAGGCCATATCCATGCATTAAATGGCCGAGAGCTTTAGTCTTCTCTTTATATGTTGTAAAGACATCAAAAGATAGAGTGTTAGATGCTTTTAAAAATTTTCGATCTTATATCACTAACACTTTTAGTGCCATAAAAAAATTTAAATCGGATAATGGAGGAGAATACACAAGCAATGCATTTAAAGATCATCTAGCAACCCATGGGATCTTATACCAAACTAGTTGCCCATATACTCCATAACAAAATAGAGTGGACGAGAGAAAGAATAAGCATTTGATGATAGTGACTAGATCCATGATGTTCCATTCAAATGTACCTAAAATATTTTTGGCGGATGCAGTAGTCACGGCTTGCTACTTGATAAATAGGACTCCTACTAAAGTCTTGAATGACATTTCTCCCTATGAAAGACTTAACAAAATTAGACCCCTCAATTAACCATCTAAACGTTGTTGGGTGTGTGCTTTGTACTTTTTCAAGGGGAACTAAGGACGAAACTAGATGCTAAAAACAAAAGATCCATGTTCATTGGATACTCATCAACACAAAAAGGATACAAGTGTAATGAACCGGATACAAGGAAAGTCTTAGTGTTACGGGATGTGAAATTCATTGAAAGCAAAGGCTACTATGATGTAAAAGATTGGGAGAGTCTTAAGGATATATCCACATCAAGCTCAAATAGGACTACCAACCTTAGGAATATCCTTGAGAATCTTGGGTTGAATCTACATGGACAAAGATCAAGTTTTTCACCATCTCCAGCTCAACCTACTCAAAGGGTTGAAAATGATCAAGAAAATCAAACTCAAGCACATATTCCTCCCCTTGATCACGAGGGGGGATCAATCTCAAGAGACCCAAGTTGTCTCATATGGTCATGATCAAGAAGAGGAGACTCCTTCTCAAACTCAAAATGATGAAGAACAAGAAGCGGCTCCTATCTTGAGATGATCAACAAGACTTAGAGAGCTCCAATCTACTCAACAACCAATTCATAAAGACGATAAAAAACCCCAAAGAAGAAGTAGCTCCTACTCTTAGAAGATCGACAAGGGTTAATAAAAGAGTATACTACAACAACAAAGCTATTGCTCATCCAATTCAAAAGACTTGTTCCATAAGCCATCTTCCATTAACACATCAAGTATTTCTTGGAAAAATGGATCAAGGATTGGTTCCAAGATCTTATGGAGAAGTTATGGCACACAAAGAGTGGAGACAAGCTATTGATAATGAACTAAGAGCAATGGAAACAAATCGAACTGGGTATGAAGAGGATCTACCTAAAGGAAAAAGGAGCTGTGAGCTCCAAGTGGGTATTCACGATTAAGTACAAGAGAACTGGTGATGTAGAGAGACACAAAGCTAGACTTGTTGCAAGAGGATTAACACAAACATATGGACAAGACTACGTAGATACCTTTGCACTCGTGGCCAAGTTACACACGGTAAGGGTTCTCCTATCTTTAGCTACTAACCTTGAGTAGGATCTTTGGCAAATGGATGTGAAAATGCATTCCTCTAAGGTGAGCTAGAGGAAGAGGTTTATATGTACCCTCCACCTGGCTTGAGAAGACAATACCACAAGGAAAAGTGCTCATGCTCAAAAAGGTCATATATGGTTTAAAACAATCTCCAAGAGCTTGGTACCACAAGCTTAACTCTACCTTGATAAAGAAGGGATTTTCTAGATCAGAAGGTGATCATACCCTATGCACTCTACAAGGTAAACAAGGTATTGTAGTCATCCTTATCTATGTGGATGATATCATTATCTTGGGTAGTGACAAGGAGGGAATTTATAACACTAAAACATTTCTTAAATCTGTCTTTGATATAAAAGACTTGGGTGAACTAAAGTACTTCCTTAGAATACAAGTATGTAGGTCCCAAAGGAAGTACACACTTGATCTTCTAAATGAAACAGAGAATTTAGGTTCAAAGCCAGCTAAAACTCCACTTGAAGAAGGCTATAAAGTTACACAAGAACGAGAGTTTGAAGATAAGCCATATGAAGATCAACACCAATATAGGAAAATGGTGGGTAAGCTTATTTTCTTAACCATAACCGTCTAGATGTTTGTTTTACAGTGAACCAAATAAGTCAACAAATGCAAGCACTGTTGGAGCATCATTGGAAGATGGTAAAGAGAAAACTTAGGTATCTTAAGGGAGCTCCGGGCCAAGGTATATGGATGGGGTGTGACAAAAGCATTGAGATTGTAGGCTATTGTGATGTGGATCGGGCCAATGATAGAGTAGATAGGAAGTCAACCACCGGGTATTGTGCATTCATTGGAGGTCACTTGGTAACTTGGAAAAGCAAGAAGCAAAATTTTGTCACATGTAGTAGTGTCGAAGCCGAGCATAGAGCCATGATAAAGTTGAAAAATGAGCTTACATGGCTCAAATGATTGCTTAAAGATTTGGGAATAGAAACCAAGGAGTCAATAACCATGCATTGTGACAAACAAGCCGCTATACACATAGCCTCCAACAATGTCTTCCATGAAAGGACTAAACACATTGAAGTAGATTGCCATAAAGTAAGGCAAATTATGGAACAAGGGTTATCTTACCATGCTACACAAGGAGTCAAGATCAACTTGCGGACATCTTCACCAAATCCGCAAGCCTTAAGGTTTGTGAGTTCATTCATTCAAAGGTTGGGCTCACCAACCTTTCTCAAGCCTTAGGCTCGCGCCAAAGGCAACTCCCTAGGCCATGGATTCTTTACTCTTTTCCCTCAAAGGTTTTAACTGAGGGTTTTATGTGAGGTAGAATGAGCATAGTTCCAAGCTTAACTATTCTATCTTTGAATATGCTAAGCTTGAGGGAGAGTATGGAGATATGATCATAATTTATCACATTGAGACAAGGATCAATATTGTGTTGCGATGTAACTCATAAGAAGAAGACATCATGTTGGAATATACGAATGTATCAAGCGCATGCTTAGAAGGTTTCTAGAAGGATTTGAAGTGTAGAAGTATCCACTGGAAGAGGACAAGGCATTAATTGGCCTTAGGCCATTATCCACGCACTAAATGGCCGAGAGCTTTTGTCCAGCAGATCCTGCTCTGATCCAAGTCTCATCGGCCATCATCTCATGCACCTTACCACTTTTGGGTCTATCCTAGCTTAGCCAAAGTTATGGTTCATTCCTCTTATGTAATTCACATGATTTAGTCTTCTCTTTATATGTTGTAACCACTCAAACTTGAAATACAATTAGAAGAGTTATTCTTTTTTCACTCTCAATCTCTACGGTAATTATTCTCTATATCTCTCTTTCTTCTCTTGTACTTGAACAACTTCAAGATGTTTTTGAACTTCTAAACCTAAATTATTAAAACAACTAGGACATCATCATGGAGTAAATCTAATGTGAAGCATCTTTCTCGGTGAAGGTGACTTTACAGTTCGTGTCCGAGGTGAATCTAGCTTTTTTGAACTCTGTTTTTCTCATAAATGACGTAACCAAAAACACCAACTCAGGGCAATGTTTTGATCTCCCATGAAGAGATTTTTACGTGCTTCCACGCTCCAGATTTTGGGTTCTCTTTCCCACTAGGGCCTCCTTGTTCTCTTTAGTAGCCTTTGTCTCACGCCTGATCGCCTCTAGATAAATGGCTCTTTTAACTCAAATTATGAAAATTTCTTAGTGAGAAAATTTTGACTTTAAAACACTTGTGAGTTGGACTTATTTCTTACATTCGGGTTGCACCCTTACATCCGCCGACCTTCACCGCCCTCTTGGTTCTGTCTTCCCTTCTTCACGATGTACAACTGAGACCCTCTTATGTTTCGTTTGAAATCTCAATTGTTTCTTTGTTTTTATCAAACTTCTTGGGACGAAGAATTGAGTTAAGAGCTTCTCTAATCTTCTTGGATTTCTTAGAGAGAGGAAAATTTTCTTTTTCTACGATGATCAAATTCCAAAGCGATGGAGGGCATCTTCAATTATTCTCTGCTTGGGGATAATTAAGTCAAACTGGAATCAGGACTCTTACCAGAGTTTTTATTTGAGGGCTACGATCGTTGTTGACTCAGTCACACCGATTACTTTCACCTTAACCCTCTTCTAGCACTCAAATAAGCTATGGAGTGGTTAAGTAGAACCTTGATTTATGGTCCACCGCTTGGCATCTGAGACTCCCTTATCCATAAAAATGAAGTAACGCTTCACAAAAGTCATTGAAAACTGGGTGCAACTATCAATCGAGGTTAACTCAAGCTTGGAAAAACATTTTAGAGTGGGGCTTGTCATATGTTTAACGAAGTCTGCAGTACCATGCGTCTTTCTCCTCCTCACTAAAGTTTGTTTGGGGTAAAACAATCCTAAAATTCTACATGTCCACCTTTGGGTCTAAGTTTTCCTCGTAAAGAGGAATCCTTAACTTACAAGTGTCTCGTATCTGAGCTTCGACAATACGAGAGGTGAAAGGAATCATCTATGTTTCTGCGATCACACACTTAATTTTAAGGGTTGTGTTGACTACCTTGTGAAATTTCTAGGTCACTACGAGGAGTTCAACTTTCGCCTTGTCAATTGACCTCCACAACGCCTCATAATTTAGCGCTCCGTGATTGAGCATGATTCCTCTTGCGTTCTCTTCCATTCACCGCACAAAACTCAGGGTGTTATGTCATCAAGTATTTAATGGAATACCATGATGATCCTCACGCTGATGGTTATCATACATTAGAAGACGACTTTCTCCATGCTGAAACAATGGGTGCTCAGCTCAGGTGTAGCCTATAACACCTTAAGCCCCTTCTAAAGCCAACACGAGGGGATCCGTCGCCCCTATCTTTAAGGTCAAAGTTCTCTAAACCCCAAGGAATCCCTCCAACTCACTTAGGACGCTTACTAATATCGCTAGTTGGATCATCACGTGCTCTTTGTGACTATTGAAGTGCGCAATGAGTGCGTTGTTGGATTTTTTTCTTTCGACAGATTCCACCAATGTCGTGAGCGATGTTTTCGCCTTGACGAGGGAATCCATTGCATGATCCATGACTTGATCATTATTGGTTATTCCATTTTTCCAGTTGGACAGAGTAGACGTTCTTAGAGTATTGTTTCCTCTCTCCCACAGAAGACGCCAAAATGTGAGAGCTAAAATTGATTAACATTAAAATTATCAAAAATATAGAGAAGTCAGTAATAATGGTGTTTTATTCCTCAATACTTCGTTACAAAATGTTGTGTACAACTAGAATTTACAAGAAATTTTGAGCTCCCTATTTCAGAACCTCCTAAGAGGCTAAGCTCTGTTTATACTACTTATCCTCGCCCTCTTTTTTAGGACTGTGACTTTAATTCATTTATTCCTCTGATTAACATTTGTATATCTGCTCCGTAACGGTGGATCTCCTCATAAAGACCACGTGCTTTCCTTAAAAGTTAGTGCACCCCTTTTTGATTTCTCCACAATATTTCTTAATGGGCTTTGTTTGACCCACAATAAAATTTTGCCTTTCAAGGAGGACCGTCAGGACATCATTATCGGCCTAGTTTAGCGTCGTCATATGGCGTGTTGACTCACGCCGCAAATCATAAAGTTGGCTCAAAACGCTTGTTGGCGTGCTAATTCACGCTGTGAAATAGAGAGCTATTTGACAATGCCTCACACCATGAATCGGACTGCTAACTTACGATGCTTGACGGCGTTCTAGTTCACGTTGTGAATCAAAGAGCTGATTCACAACGTAGGAGGTCGTGTTGATTTAAGCAGTGAATAAGAAAGTTTATTCATAACGCTTGACAGCGTGTTAAAGCACGCTGTGAATCAGAGAGCTTATTCACAACACTTGAAGGTGTGTTGATTTACATCGTAAATAAAAGAGCTTATTCACGATGCTTGATGACAATGAGCTGATTCACGATGCTGGTCCATTGTAGTCCAACAACGTGCTGAAATACAGCGTGAATTAGTGAGCTAATTCACATCATGAATCAAAGAACTAATTCACAATGCTGGTTCACGTGGACTAACAACGTGCTAATTCACGATGCTGGTAATGAATCGATCATGCCTAAGATGTGGGGATAATAATGAATCGATCAACCATTACTTGTTCTTATGCCCATCAGCGCTACAAACTTGGGTCTTCGTTGACATATCAACGAATCCGGGGAACGTCTTGAGTGATTCTCCTTTTGAGAATTTTGATTATCTTCTTAGCCATGCAAAGAAAGAAGGAGTCCCAAAGAATATACTAGCACGCTTCCTATGGATCGTTTGGTTTATTTGGAAAGCTAGAAATGAAAAGATCTTTAGTGAGAAGGCGATTCCCCCTCTGGATACGGTACAAAATGCCTATAATGACGAAGAAGAAGAAGAATGGAGGGCAGCACAGATAATACTAAATCATGGTCAAGATCGAGAGAGATCCGTACAGCTCCACGAAACCGTCGAAAGTATTTCACCATATCCTAGATGCAAAGTGGATGCATCCGGGGCAAAAAACTCTGACTTTGTGGGTGGGGGCTGTGTCTTCGAGATCGAACCAGGGATCCGTACCTTTGTTTCTTTTGGGATAAACCAAGCCTTATCCCCCTACATGCAGACTTTAACATCTTGCTATGCGCAATGAAAAGCTCATTGCAACTAGGTTTTAAAAATATGTTCTTTCAATCGGACTGTCTATAGCTTGTGAATCTGATAAATAAAGAAGAAGATTGGTCATCCTTGACCTCTGAATGAAATGAATTCGAACATTTACAAGTTTTGGTTTCTGGGTTTGCTATTTCATTTATTACAAGAAAGTATAATGTAATAACTGATCTTTTAGCTAAGGGAACTCGAGCTCAAAACTCTACATTTCCCATGTAACCTCTTTGGTTTCGGGGTGGTTGGCTCAAAAGGCTAACTATTTTACCATGAATTAATAATACATGGTGTTTTGTCATAAAAAAAAAAAAAAAAAAATCACGATGCTGGTTCACCATGGACTAAGAACGTGCTAGTTCATCGTGAACTGACAACGTGATAACTCATATCGTGAATTAGAGAACTGACTCACGACGTTAGTTCACCACAGATTGATAGCGTGCTGACTCACACCACATATGGGCTAGCTTTGACTCGAGTATCACTTCTTCTTGCGAATCAAATCGAATAACAGTTGTCTGAGCCGGTTATGTTAACTTGGTCTGATTCGTGCTTCCATAAAAATCATACAAAAATACTTTAATACCTTAACTTGAATTTTAATTTGTTGTAGACTAAAAGAACATAGGCTTTGTTTTTTTTTTGGACTAAAACGAAGCTTTGTAATTTAAAAAAAAAATTATACAATGAAGGAATATATTATTACCATATAATTTGTATTAAATATATTTCTTTGTTCTTTTAATAGCATCTCAAAAAGAGATCTTATAATCTCAAATATGAGGTATTTTCTTCTCCAAAAGTATTCACAAACCTCAAATTTGAGGTTTCACTATTAACAAACCTTAAATTTGAGGTTTCAACTTTTTAATTGCAATTTAGTCCTTGAAATTTTGATATACTTATAGGTAATTTTATTAAGTTTCTTATTTATCATTTTAGTCTCTATAATTTTGTATAAATAAATAACCTACCAAATTAAAAATAGGGAAAATCGCATAAAAAACCCCCAAAGTGGTTGCCACTG